>CM032625.1:44705765-44845680 GCA_019097785.1 Fraxinus excelsior | reverse complement strand
TCGAAATTCTCTATCTTGGTGACAATCGATTCAGTGGAAAAATTCCTGCCTCTATTTCAAATTTTTCTAAGCTTACGCATTTGGATCTTAGGTCAAACTCTTTTAGTGGACGATTACCCATGAATCTCGGGAATTTACAGAACCTACAGAATCTAGGTTTTGCAGGAAATCAATTGACAAATGATCCTTCAATGCTCGAATTGGATTTTCTTATTTCATTGGAAAATTGTAGAAAGTTGAAGTACATAGAAGTGGGAAACAATTATTTTGATGGAATATTACCAAAAACCTTGGGCAATTTGTCAGCATCTGTTGAAACTTTTAATGCCGATCAGTGCAGAATTAAAGGTATCATTCCGAATGAAATTGGTAATTTGATCAACGTGATCGAGTTAGGCATTGGAGGCAATGAATTGACAGGAAGAATTCCTGACACATTGGGTCAATTAAGAAAATTGCAAGTGCTGAATCTTCGTGAAAATAAACTACGGGGACCAGTACCTACTGGCCTTTGCAATTTGGAAAATCTGTATATTGTATCTTTGGAGTCAAATAGGCTTTCTCAACAGATACCAATTTGTTTAGGAAATCTAACCACTTTACGAAGAATTTATTTAAATTCCAACTCATTAACTTCCACTATCCCATCCACAATGTGGAATAACAAGGACATTCAGATTTTGAGTTTAGCTAATAATTTGCTGAATGGGTCGCTGGCTCCAGAAATTGGAAACATGAAGAGCATGCGAGAGTTATATCTATCAGGAAATCAATTCTCAGGTAATATTCCTCGCACTATAGGACAACTTCAAAGTTTGGAAAATCTAACATTATCGAACAATCGATTAGATGGTCCTATACCTGATTCATTTGGTAATCTGATTTCATTGAAAATGTTGGATTTGTCCAAGAACAAACTCGATGGTGTAATCCCCAAGTCAATGGAGAAACTTGAGGACCTTGAGTATTTCAATGTTTCGTTCAATGAACTGACCGGTGAAATTCCAAATGGAGGGCCTTTTAAGAACTTTACCTCTGATTTTTTCATTGGCAATGGAGAATTGTGTGGAGCATCTCAATTTAAGGTCATGTCATGTAATACAACTCGATTATCAAGCAATACCAGATTTTTGAAGTACATTTTACCACCAATTGCTGTTGTATTGAGTCTGGTCATTACTATTGTTTATTTAATAAGACGTCGTAGCAAAAATACACTTCTTCCAGCTCAGTCTACTTCCCCCATCACTGTCAAGAGGATTTCATATTATGAAGTGCTAAATGCTACAAATAAATTTGGTGAAGAGAATCTGATTGACAAAGGCAGTATTGGTTCAGTTTACAAAGGAACATTTTCGGACGGAATGATTGCTGCTATTAAGATTTTTAATCTGGATTTGGAAGGTGCGAACGACAGTTTTGATATTGAGTGCAAAATATTGTGCAACATTCGTCATAGAAATCTTGTCAAGGTAATTAGTAGCTGCTCTAACCTTGATCTTAAAGCCTTGGTGATGGAATATATGCCTAATGGAAACCTTACCAAATGGCTATCTTCGAGCAACTATATCCTAAATTTAGTTCAAAGATTGGAAATAATGATAGATGTGGCATCTGCGCTAGAGTATCTACATTATGGGTATCCCTCTCCAATTGTCCATTGTGATTTGAAGCCGAGCAACATACTTTTAGATGAAGGTATGGTTGCCCATGTTGCAGACTTTGGCATTGCCAAGCTTTTCACTGAAGACCGGAGAGTTTCGATTACCAAGACGTTGGGCACCATTGGATATATGGCTCCAGGTAAATGGTTTCTTTCATCTACTTGTGTATCTGTGAATTCTAATAGTGTAACCATGTATTACTTTTTAGTACTTGTTTTATTTATCCACCATTTAACATTTCCTGTAGCTAATTTGATCACTCGTCCCAATTTTGTAGAGTATGGATCAACTGGATTAGTATCAACTATGGCGGATGTTTATAGCTATGGGATTATACTGATGGAAACATTTACCAAGAAGAAGCCAATAGATGATATGTTTGTCGGAGAGTTCACAATGAGAAAATGGGTGCTTGAATCATTCCCAGATGCAATAACGCAGATAGTGGATGTCAATTTAGTGAATGCTGCTGAAGATAATATTCGAGCCAAGGAGAGTTGCTTCACTTTAATCATGGAGTTAGCACTAGAATGCACGTCTAATTTGCCCGAGGAGAGGCTCAATGCTAAAGATGTTCTAACAAGGCTCAAGAAGATTAAAACCTGGTTTTGTTAAAGCATAACGAGGTGGAACAAGACAAAAAGGCTTGGTTCTTATAAGAATACAAAAAAATGATCATTTAATCAAAATCTATTTTCTATTTCACTATTAATCTCTAAAGCTTATTATATGTTTCTATTGCAGGAAACTTGGCTATCATTCTGAAGATTTTTAAGCTCTGTTGGCTTCCATTGTTATGTTGCAGTGAGTTGTAGTTGTTTGTGGCCCCAAAAATCCGTAAGTAGACAACATTTCGATGTTGTGGTGTAAGAAAATGTTTTTGTACCATAAATAATGTTCATTAAGTGAGAATATGGTCAGTGGCGGACCCAGGATCCCGGGTCAGCCCGGGCGGACGTTGACTAGTCAACATCCGTCGACCAGTGAACGTCGATCGCTGATCGTAAAAGCAAGGTCGTTTATTAATATTTAATTATATAATATTAAAAATTATTCAATATGTGACTAGAAATAATGGCGGGACTAGATACACAACTTGACAAAGAAAAACTAGGTATGAACTTTCGTTTCGGTTGAAAAAATCGATCCATAATCTTCAAAATGCCCCCAATTTATTTTTCAATTAAAATTGATTAATAAATAGTTTACACATGGTTTAATTGAAATTGATTCAGAAATCATAACAATAGGCTAATCAAATTACATGTAATTGATAAAAGTATTACAAAAGCAATTAAAGTGAAATAAAAAAAGCCCTACCTCTAACCTATTCCTGTTTCCAAAACTAAGCTCAATTCACAAATCACAAACAAATTCCTAAATCCTAAACTGCTAAACATATATAATTTATAAAACATATATAACAATTAACAAATTAGAGTGAAATAAAAAAAGCATTGCCTATTAGCTATTCCTGTTCGGCTGTTCCCAAATCCCAAGACTATGCTCAATTCACAAATCACAGTGCACAATCACAAATCATATATAAGTATAACATTAACAATTAACAAATCACATAAATTAACAATTAACCCTGCCTAAACTGCTAAGTGCTAAACATAATATATAAAACATATAATAACAATTAACAAATCAAACAAATTAACTAACAAAAAAAAGGAAAAGAGAGGAAAGCAGGCAGGGGCAAACCGTGCTCAGTGCTCACGCTGGAGGCCGAAGCTGGACTGCTGGAGGCCGGAGCGTCACACACACTCATGTCGGACAGCCAAAGAGGCGGAGACACAAGGCAGCAGGCAAGCAGGCAGCGATGTCCGATGAACAAACTGAAGTCTGCGCCTTCGCAATCGCCTATTTTCGTTTCAGACTTTCAGGTTTGAATTTTTGTCTCTGAATTGGGGGATTAAATTTAATCAGGTTAAGGAATGGGTTTGGTTTTAATTGTGGAAAATAGGTTGTAAATTGGCCCAATTCATTGGGCCTTGACATATAAAAAAACCCAAACCAAACGGCCCCAAACGAGAAGGAAAAACGAAAAAAAAAACTGAAGTCTTCACCTCCGGCTGCCTGCTCCATTCTTCCAGGCGGACCTTCAAGATCCCGGCGGACCCAGCACGGGCGGCCGCGGGGGCTGGCCAGGTGCTGGGTTCGCCCATATTATATGGTTATCCTTTTTTCTTATCCTCTTCATTTGCCCTTGACACAAGTCTCTAATACGAAGAAGCAGTAAATTATTAGTACAAAATAGCACAAAAATGATGCTTTTTTGAAATATGCAAATCAAAAAATAATTATTTGAGCTAATGAAGGTCGAAATAGTATACATTAAATTTTCAATCATAGTAAGAAAGGGAAGGAAACAGTGCAGTCCATGGTCTCTCTTTCTCTAAAACCTCCCGCTGCAGTCCACCGTCGGCCCTCGCCACCACAACCGTTACGCCGCCATGGTCTCTCTTTCTCTCTCCGCATCTATATTTGCTTTCTCTATGCATAAATACATATATAAGTGTATATTCAACAAATCGCCGTGCTAATTTTGTGTATTTGCGCCAGTGTGTGAGAATGTGTGAGAGCAGGCGTCAGAGAAGAAGCTGTCAAATCAGTGAGAGAGATGAAGGTCCAGAAGCTCGTCCTCAATAATTCCGTCGATGAGAGTGGAGATCGTCTCACCAGAGCTACTAAGGTATTACTTAACCCACTGTAATCCTCTTGTTCTTCTAGCTACTTTTTTTAATTCAGTGTCTTGAAATGATTTTGAACTTTTTAAAAAAAAAAAATTTACAGGTCTTGGAACAATTTTACTTGTCTTTTCTATTGTGGAATAGTTATGATTATAATAATAATGATAGTTTGAGAATAATTTAAGTTGCATTGTTAGTATGGTATTACAAATAATTTATGTATAAATTTTGTCTCTTCTTAACCTTCTCGATCGAGCAGAATTTAGTATATTTTATGTTTATTGAGCGTTCTCTTTTATGTAACATTTTGTCTGTGTTTCATTTCTGAAGTCAGTGAAAAAGAGGAATTTACCTGCGGTCCAAGGCAGTGAGATCCAATGACCGAACTTTTCTTTTAGATTTTTAAAAGAGGTCTCATGTTATTACTCTAACGATTCATAACTCCGTATTACCCTATGGTTTATTGGAGTCTATGAAGACCAGTATTGTTGATCATCACCATTTTGATGTGCATATGGCTTCTTTCTTTTACTCATTGTGGCATTGTCAAGTTACATTTTTGACAATCTATCATGTTAATAATCATGGAAAATGGAGGGATATATTATGTGGGGCTCTATGTAAAAGCTAAGTAGAGCGGGCCTTCGATGATGGAGACCATTTTAATAAGTATAAACTTTAAGCAAAAAAAAATGAATGGGTAGTGCTTTCTCATTTCCATCTTAAAAATAATGACCAAGTGAAAATTCTTCAATGAAAAATATGTTTTTCTTTTGATTTGACATATCCCTATTATCAAATGTGTTATTATTGATTGCCTGGTATAATAATATGGTTCATTAAAAGATTAAAATATGCTTTATAACTGATTTGGAAGTTCCCGTTCTACTCGAATAAGTTGATTTTACGGTGGGTATATAGCTTGGGACCATGCAAGGACAGAAGAGGTTTATGCCTTTTCTTTATTGAAGCTTATCTCTTTGTACAAAATTTAGGACAATATGAAGGAAAAAGTTGTTACCGTTTTAATGAAATTGTTTTTTTTTTTTGGTTGACAGCAAGATACACCTTGAGATCCTTTGGAATCAGGCCTAATGAAAAGATTGCGTGCAATGTCACGGTCAGGGTGGTGATAGCTGGTAAGGCAATGCAACTCCTTGAAAGTGGGTTGAAGGTTAAGGAATATGAACTTTAGTGATACTGGTCGGGAACACATTGATCTTGGAATCAAGTATTAGACACCCTTGGTTCATTATCAAACTGTGTGATGATGCTTAATTTGTGCAGATTCTTCTGTGTTGGAACCCAGCTCAGGGTCACAAAGGAGGATGAAATGAAGTGGTTCCAGGTGAAATATGACGCAGTTATCCTCAACAAGTCCTCCAGTATTGCAACTTAGTTTGACAGAAACTTTCACCAATGCCACTAAAGCGTATATAATTTGTTTCATTTTGTAGACCAAGGATTCGTCAACTTTTCAGCTCAAAGTTTTGTAGAATTGCAGTATTTTGCTGATATGTTTTTTTATTTTTTTAATTCCCATTTTACTCTTTTCTTTAAATGAATTTAAATGTACTATGTATAGTTTTCATAGTGAATTTTGTCTGATGTCCATGGTTGTTTTGTGGCTTGGTTCAGTCCTTGGAGAGAATTTGAGTGTTGTTTTATATACCTACAAGCCATTGAATCTCGAGTTATGAATCCCAGTGGCGAATCCAGGATATTGAGCCAGCTAGGGCAGCCAATTGACCACCGTAATAGCGAAATTGTTTATTAATATTTCATTAAATAATATTAAAAAAATTCAATCAATATATAAATTCACTAAAACGTAAAAATTCATATACAAATGAAAATATAATTTAATACAACACAAAATAATTAAAAAATACATTTGTCAATCATATACAGATGATAATTTCAAGTTTTTACGAATTTAAACAAGACAAAACGAAGTTTATACTTAAAACATGATTAAACAGAAAACAAAAACACGAGTTTAAGAGTTTATGCAAAATTTTTAAAACAATAATTTTTGGAACTAGAACTATTTTTTACTTAATGTTTTTCCAACTCTTAAAAGAAAAAAAAAAAAGTACTTAAATTGTCCAAATTTAATTTTACAAAATCAATTGATAAAATCTAATACTAAAAGTATATATATTATGAAATAATATTTTGAGTCAAAAAATTTTTTAAAAAGGACATTTCGGAAATGAAAACTAATAATATTAATTGTTTAGGCTTTTAATTTAATTAGTTTACAAAAAATAAAAGGGGATGAGATGAATGGAATTGAACCCACAGTCCTTTGAAGACAAAACAAGGATTTCAAAATATGAGAAACATCATTTATTGATTAAAAATTAGTACAATTTTTATTTGTCAAAACATTAAAAGAAAGTGTATAAGTAAAAGGAATCGAACCCCTTTCATCTCGCATGGAGAGTGGAGACTCAACCATTTGAGCCACATTATTTATCATGTAACAATCATGCTAAAAAAAATTGGTACATTTTTTATTCATTTATTACTTGTCAAAACATTAAAACAAAATAATGGCAATGACAAGACTCGAACCCCAATCCTCTAACATGGAATGTAAGTATCCAGCCATCTGAGCTACCTTGTATATCTGTTAACTTGTTTGCACTAATATTTATATATATTTATTATAAAATCTTCCTTAATCCTTTTTTTTCCGAGGATCCAGCACGGCCGGCCGCCCCGGCTTGCCGGGTGCTGGATCCGCCCCTGATGAATCCCCTCTATGAAGCCACTGTTAAGATTGAGTTTAAAGAACTGATTGGTTTGATTTTGTTTTCTTTATTCGTCTTTCTGCTTGTGCTGATACTTTGTTATTTCTAGGGATTTTCAGCATTATCAACATGGAGTTTGCCGTGGAGCTGCTGTTTGGTGATTTTTGCATCAATGA
Organism: Fraxinus excelsior; assembly: GCA_019097785.1. Classification (NCBI taxonomy): domain Eukaryota; kingdom Viridiplantae; phylum Streptophyta; class Magnoliopsida; order Lamiales; family Oleaceae; genus Fraxinus; species Fraxinus excelsior. The sequence continues at coordinate 44,838,382 of CM032625.1, read as the reverse complement.
CAAATGCAGAACGAGACAAGTGAGAAGAAGAATAAAACTATATAATACTCACAATGAATGTGACCACATGTCTAGAGCGTCATTTTGATCGAGTTGACGTTTTACTTGTAGGGTTGATCAAGTTGAAGTTTTCCATGCTTCAATCTCATACTTTCACTCCTTGCCTATAGGTTGTATCAACATGCCTGCTTTTGAGCTCTTCCCTCGGGTTATGCTCAAGTATCAAGATCTATATTCCAAAATGATGCATAATTTTATGTACTTCTATAGTCACTAATGAATTATTTGTCAAGGTTTTAGCGGTATGTAACCAAAATCTATATGTTTAAATGGATTGGCAGGATCTACCACGGCTTACATATTTATCTTTGGGTCACAACGGTTTTAGCGGTATGTAACTAGATCTCCTAAACATATTTTATATATTAAATTCAGTGTTCTAAAAAGTATAAAGTGTAGCCAAACGTTATGGCCCAGTTTCATGTTAGGAGATTAAGCTTAGTTTAGTGCCTAGACGTACTATTTAGAATGCGAATTAAATTATTTCAATATGTTTATCTAATGTCATGGAAAAAGATTTAGACCAACACTCTAAATTTAAAATTTGTACTATAGCGAAGATTTTTTTGTGGATCGAAAATCTAAATGAACCACCTACGCATTTTACATTCTTTTGACAAATATGTTTCAACATGCATAGCATTTTTCAAATAATTATTAGAAATACAACGTAATATGTTTTCCCTACCCAACCAGCTTGAGAAGAAGATGGATACGACTGGCGGCGAGCCTCCTTATCTTGTTTAGTCGGCCTCTTATAATCTTTTCTTTGTTATAATTTGATTTACTTGTTTATTTTTTCTTTGTTTTTCGTTAAATTGTTAGCTTGAGGACCTAGGATGCAATTTCAGTTAATATTAATGATTAGGTGTTTTCTTTTTTAGCGGTAATGAGGAGCTTTGTACTTTGGAGTATTTTGATTAATTAAAACATTAAAAAAAAATTAAGAGAGTTTTTCTTTTACCATTTTTTACCTTAAAGTATAAAATGAAAAATCAACGATTTATCGTCTTAGATTAAAAGCATTTCCAAGAGACTCTTTAAGTATGATATACTCTCTATTTTAAAGAGTCAATATTTAAAATCATACTCCAAAAGACTCTTTAAATTAACATTTTAATTTGGAGAATTTGGAAAGCCAAACTCACTCTCTATAATTAAATACATTCAAGAAATTTCAATTTTCAATGTAAGATGTGGTGGCGTAAGAAAACATTTTGGTACCATAAATTATCTTCATTATGTGAGAATATTGTTACTTTTTGTTCTTATCCTCTTCATTTGCCCTTGATACCAGTCATTAATACAAAGAAGCAGCAAATTATTAGTACAAATAAACACCAGTCATTTGCCCTTGCCCTTGAAATGATATAAATGAAATTTCCAATCATAGAAAGAAAAGGAAGGAAACAAGATGATAGTGATGCAGTTCTGGTAACCAAAATGATGCATAATTTTATGAACTTATATAGTCACTAATGAATTATTTGTCAAGGTACATAGTATTGAGAAATAAAATAAATTTAAAATACTTTATATCTCGTACTGTGTGGCTTATCTCATTAACTTGACGACCTTCACCACTATCATCTAGCTCATCTCCTGCATCAGATGACACTTTATCACCACTAGAATCAGCTAGCTCATTCACCTGCTCATGTCTCATAAGTCAATATTAACCGTAACCAATTAAAATTGAATTGATAATATTGTGAGGGGTCTTGCTGACTAAAGTTTTACCCAGTGCATGAATTTATAATTTTATTAGTACTTCACATAATTCTAATTTTTATACTACAAAGAACTAGTAGACAGCTCTCGCTCCAGGGATTGGCTGATCGCATCAGGAATGAGAAGTGCTTCACGAGAAGACCTTGAAAAGTTAGGTTCGCCTCTTTTATGGGAGCACATAACCAAGCGGGTTTTACTACTTGTCAATCACTTGATTTTTCTGTTTTGTTTGAGTTCTTGAAATGCTATCGATATGTTCGGGTGTGTTTTAATGTATTATGGAATGGTAGATTGATGGAGAATGCGTGGTTGAAAAAAAAAAGGAAAAGTTATTGATATGATGGAAAATATTATTTTATTGAAGAATGCGTGGTTGAAAATGAATAGAAGAATGAGAATGAGAATTTTAATGTGTACCAAACAGGGGCGAATTCTACAATCATTTTTTATTATTATGAATAGATTAGGATGTTTTACTATAGTGGGATGACGGCTGAACAAGTTGATTGCTCGACAAACGAGTTTTGCACGTACATGACTCGTAATGGTCATATTAGGTAACATATCTTCTTATTTCTAGTATTTTTGCTATTTTTTCCATTTTCTTATCGATTTTTGAAGTCTTGCAATTTTGCTGATATGTATATATTAATGCAGTATGGCTTGAGTCACTATGGGCAATCAGTGAAGGATCCAAGATCTTGAGTGAGCTAGGACGGTCGTTGACCGTTGACCGTTAACGATCACAATATCGAGATTGTTTATGAATATTTAATTGAATAATATTAAAAAATTCTTTTGAATCTGCAATTGAAGTAGAATTCTTCGAGGAAAATAAAAATAGATTATAGTTGTAACTTTTCTATATTCTCAAGTGAAACTAAATAGATACAAGAAAACTTGGAAATTTATGAATACTTACCAAAAAATGATTTCATCACTTCTTGGTAATGGCATAGACAGCATAATATTAATGATAAAATGTCATGCTTTTAACAAAGACAACACTAAATTATTCTTACTCTTTGTTTCTCACTGCCTTTTAACTTTCTGTGTTTCTCGCATGACTCGTGCTTTCTTTCTCGAGTACATACAACAAATACACACGCATATATATAGGCAGAAAGGTTGGTGGAATTATCGACTTCCTTTGTCAGGAGAATTCTTCAACGGCTATGCAATTTTCATATTTGTTGTTTCTAGAATTTTCAGTAAATCACAGTAAATATATCAGCCATTCTAGGACCTCTTCAAGCCGGTTGTTGTGGAAAAACTTGGAATACGAATGAACAATTTTGTATTCAAGTCGGTGATATCTTCTTCAGTTTATACACACTCATTGAAGCCTTGAACTATAGAATGACAAAAAAAATTATACCAACGGAGCAAGCATCGGCAGCTGCAGGTGCTCGCTTGGTGCTGACTCCACCAATGCTGTCAATGTTGGTTACTTGGCAAATGCTATTAATGAGGTCACTAAATTGGCTTCAGGAGTTACAGCTTTACATGCACAAAAAGAGAGAGTGGATTCAATCTGAGCCGAGACAAAACTTATCTTCTTTCACCCCTCAAAGAGTTAGTTTTGCTCATACCTTTATCCTTCTAGGAAATGAACTGGAATTTTACGCACAACATCGTTCTCCAGATTGTTCATTAGGCCTTCAATAATAAGACACGGATGGATCAAGAGCTAATAATTTGATTTCTGTTTAGCTTGAAAGTTAATTTCATTTTTGGTCAGTGAACTTCAATTTTCTTTCGAAGTTAGTCATTATGTTAGCTCATATTTCTAAATTTTGATGTCGCAATAGTATGTGAACATCAAAAATTAACAATCTCGTATATTTTGCATTTTCAACTAATTTGTCGTTTATTGATGTTGTGGCTGAAAATCTTGAAAACAAATAACGTTCAAAAAATGGTAATTCATCCGCCCCAGTTAAAATTTTGCACATTGCGGCATATTTTATATATGGGTGCCAACAGAAGATTGAGACATTAAGTTTAGCCCCTATTTGGTTTTGATATTAGATTTTAATTGAAAAGTCGATAAAAGTTGTGAATGTCGTGAAATATATTGTTGAAAATGAGTTTTAAAATATGAAAGTCTAACAAGAACTTAATGGAGTAAGTTTAATCAATAATCATGAAACTTTGATTTTGTTATAACTTATTCACTCATCTTTAATGGATTGATTATCTAATGACAACTCATCTTTTCATATTATTATCCATCAATCACTTGTTAGTAACATTTTAAAATGGTGGATGGAAAATTGCACGTGGCAAATGAGAATCCTAGGTGACATGTCGACTCGTTAAAAATGTCCAAGTCAACAAAAAAAACATCAACAAAAATAAGATTTCTCTCCCTGTTTCACGCCTTTGATTAACCTCAAATCAGAATTCCAAAATCGGAAGAACCCAATTTGAGGCCTAATTCCAAACCCCCAAACCAGAAATTCCAATTAGTAAGATTGTGGGTTCCAAATCCAAAATCGATATCAATTGAACCATAAATTTCATATGAAGAATTCAACAGCTTCTTCCCAAATATTCTAGAAGGCGTAGCAGCAGAAATCAAAGATGGTGAGCTCTCTTGGGATCCATCTTCTCCAACCACAACCCTGTCAAGAATTCAAATTAGGTTGGAGAAGGGTATGAGCGTGGCTGTATGTGGTGTCGTTGGTTTTGGAAAATCCAATTTCCTTTCCTGCATCCTCGGTGAGATTCCAAAAGTGTCGGGCGAAGTAAGTCTGAGTTTAAATAGTTTCCATTTTCATACTATTCACTTCTACTTCACCATTATGAGGATTTGTTGTCGATTGATCAAAGTTTTGTTGATCTTTCCAAGTTGTAAAGATTTAATTTAATATATTATTTTACCATCGATTTGGAGGGTGGAGAGTTAAATGAGTTGTGGATGGATAATTATAAGAAAATATGAGTGAGCATTGGATAATTTATTAAAAATGAGTTGAGTAAGTAGTAACGATATTAAAGTTCCCTGATTGTTGATTAAATTTTCTCAAATTTAGTGACTAGGTGATTAACAAGGAGAATAAACTGAATTTGAGTAATTTGTGCGAGAAATTGATGTTGGACGATCTAATAGATATTTCATTTAAATTTTAGCGATTAAAAATGAAGTTTACCGTATATTTGGTGTCTTATACTTTGTGACATGTTTAGTGCATTAAACTGATGTCTAGTTGTGCTTCATTAATTTTCTTTCTTTTTTTTTTCTTTATTAAATGTATTTTATTTGACTTTAATTAAAAAAATATGCTCTGAAATTGATCTAGCTTCGAAATTTAGGCCTCGTGTGGGGCAAATCTTTACAAAGGGGGGGGGGGGGGGGGGGGGGGGCGGGGGACCATTTGGGAGGCGGGCATTGGGTTTCCGAAGCTCGTCAAAGAAAGGATGCGCACATTCTTCTAGCTGCAGAGATAGAAACATCAATTTTATAAATTTGGTAACACATGGATAAGCATCAAAAATCATATTGTGCAAAAGATTGATACTGTCAACATTTCTATTTGGACTGTAAATTGGATATCTTCTGGGAATGGAAGTTCTTTGGTATGAACATGAAACATCTTTGTCGAGTGGGAGGTCAGATATAAAGTCTTCATCAGTTGATGTTAGAACTTTAATAGAGATATACAAGACTAGACATACCGCAGTGCAGTGAAGACTTGGTGAGTACTGAAGCAACCGCGAAGCAAGATCAATGGCTTTAGGAGGCATCTGCTTATGGAAAACCTGAACCATAAAATTCAGTCATTCACTTGTGCATTGAAATTTTATGGTACTCTTAAGAAAATAGCATGTAGCAAGGGCAGGCATACCTTGTGCCATGGATGCGCTTTAATTTGGGGAAACCTGAAATCATTATAACTTGGATTCATACATCGAATTTCTTCTCGAGTTGGTGTACCAAGAACCTATAGAGAAAGTCTTCCAATTAGTATACACGAAGAGATCATTACAGGTATAGCAATCTGATCCATTGAAAGGATGGCACACCTTAATAATCTCTACAAGCTGACCAACTGCATTTTCTCCAGGAAACAGTGGCTGTAAAAAATAAAGAAAAGGAAATTATTGAAAGTAAGAAAACATGATAGAATAAAATATCACTTGGCGAAATGAAAGAATGATATATTAGCTTCACCAGGCACCTGATTAAAAAATAAATATAAAAAAATCAGGTGACATACAGTGTAACAAAAGACTAACTGAAGCAGGAGTGTTGTGATCCACATGAAGAGATGTTAATAACCAAAATGGGAATGGAAATCAATTTGAACCTATTGCACTTGTTTTGGCAGCAAATGAAAACTTTGGCTATATTCTTGTTTTGGCAGCAAATGAAAACAGCAAAACAGCCCTGTAGTCCCATGGAAATCAATTTGAACCTATTGCACTAGAGTGCACCGCTATTATTGAACCTCACCATTACAAACTTTGGCACATTTTTTGTGTGCGAAACACTTAATCAGTCAGCATAAGTCGCATGGATACGTTAATTTCCATAAAACAGTTTATTTTCACTTGTGATTCCTCTCCACCAAATTTTTTTGTCTTCAACGGTAATAGGATTTTACTTTCTTTTCACTGAAAGCTCTATGCAACCTAACAACATAGAAAAGACAGTGTAGAGTTTTTCTTGGCTAGATTTTTTGGCAGTTCTCAATTCACCTGGTAGTGCATGCCGGCATAAGAAAACAATACAATTGGTATCTAACAGAAGGAAGGGAGAAAGAATGAGTAAAGACGTGATCGATATATGAATACAGACACATGTAACTTATAAGGTAGAAGCATTTAAAATATGCCTTGACAGAATTGATCTCAGGGAACTTTCAACTGCCAACGGACTTGGAATAACTAAGAAATTAAGAGAGCCCAATTTTCGAGCAATAAACTTACGAGAACTTTAGCACTTCCATTATCAAACTGTGTGATGATGCTTAATTTGTGCAGATTCTTCTGTGTTGGAATCCAGCACAGGGTCACAAAGGAGGATGAAATGAAGTGGTTCCAAGTGAAATACAAAGCAGTTATCCTCAACAAGTCCTCCAATATTACAACTTAGTTTGACAGCAACTTTCACCAATGCTACCAAACCGTATATAATTTTTGCATTTTGCATACCAGGGAATTGTCAACTTTTCAGCTCAAAGATTTGTAGAATTGCAGTATTTTGCTGATATTTTTTTTTTTAATTCCCATTTTACTCATTTCTTTAAATGAATTTAAATGTACTATGTTTAGTTTTCATAGCAAATTTTATCTGATGTCCATGGTTGTTTTTTGGCTTGGTTCAGTCCTTGGAGAGAATTTGAGTTTTGTTTTATATCCCTACAAGCCATCGAATCTCGAGTTATGAATCCCTTCTATGAATCCACTGTTAAGATTGAATTTATATACTGATTGGTTTGATTTTGCTTTCTTTATTTATCTTTCTGCTTGTGCTGATACTTTGTTATTTATAGGGATTTTCATCATTATCAACATGAAGTTTGACATATGAACGTGTTGATATGGAATGTCAGGGCGAGATTTATCGTCTTTGAGTAGGTTTAGTGCAGTTAGAAGAATAAATGATCCAGCTACTATGGTTTTTATTGGAATCATTTAGTCCAGCGGATAATTTGAGTCATTCGGCCGTTCACATAAGACGTTGGCTATTTTTTGTGTTGTTTTGGATTTTTGTAACCATGGTTTTTCCTCCACCACAAGTGAGGTTTTTTTGAATAAAAAGCATAAGATTTGGTGAAAAAAAAAAGATGGAGTTTGACGTGGAGCTGTCTGGTGATTTTTGCATCAATTACAAATGCAGAACGAGACAAGTGAGAAGAAGAATAAAACTATATGTACTTGCAATGAATGTGTCTACATGTCTAGAGGGTCATTTTGATCGAGTTGAAGTTTTACATGCTTACCTTCACTTCTTGCCAATGGGTTTTTTCAACTTGCCTGCTTTTGAGCTCTTCCCTCGGGTTATGTGTTGGGAATATTTTCCCTAAGAGGGGAATGGAGAAGAAACCAAGATTAAAATCAGCAACATTTAAGATGAAACCAAGACCATATATATATATATAAGATTCAACAATGAAATAATTAAAGGAAAATGATAAACTTATCTTTTGTTTCCTGATATCTCAGTCTCTAACATGTAGTCATAAGAAGATCAAATGCTCAAACACGATATAATATCACTGTCCTCAAACGTTATTTGCCTCCTCTCCGATACAATTTGGTGCTTAAAGGGTCTCGCGGCAATTAGTTCAAAGGATTGATCAAGCCTTGTAAAGAATTTAACTTAAGCACGTGGAATTTTTCAAAACTTTATGAACACAAGGGAGAAATGAATATGGAAGAAGAAAAATGGTTTTCTTGGTTTGGAATGAATTATATTTCACATATGGTTTTTCAAGGTTTTCCATATGTTTCTCATGATGATTTTCTTATGTTTTATTCATCACAAGTCATCTATATATAGCCATAGAACATAGCTATACGAAATGGTGTCAAAATCCCGCCAAAAGCCACAAGAAAATAAGAGCCAACGCTAAAAACCTGGCCTCTAATGGCCAGACCGCATAGAGCAACTCTATGCGGTCGCATAGAGTATATCAAATGGGGACAACCGATCCCTGTGAGATGCCATGCGACCACATGGTTAAATGAACCATGCGGTCTCATGGTTTAATCTCCAGCCTCCATGCTCTATTTTCTCATCTTCATTCCACCACACACTTTATTGATTTGAACAATAATAATCAACATTATGTGACTCAAGTATCATGATCTATGAACTAGACCAAAAAAAGAATTACATATATCCGTCAGATTGTTTTACCCTTGGTATTCCATTAGGTTACCACGATATGATTTGTATCAGTTAAATTTGCTTGCTCATCTTGTCTTGGCTATGATACGCTTATACTCCAATATAACAGCAAGATCAATTTCTTGTATTGGTTTCTGAGTCCCTGCTTAACTTTCCAACCATCTTTTGGGCTGAAAAATCAACCGTAGTTTTAAGCATTGGGACAATTAAGCAAGCACGTCAAGCCCATTAAGTAGATTTCGACATTAATCACACGTGTTGTTAACGGGGAATTTCTTGATAAGTTTTTACGTCAACAGGGGAGACAGAGAATAAGAATTAAGAGAGAAGAAAACATTTATGCTGACCAAATTTGTATTAAAATTTCTATTGCCTGGAGATATACATGTTTTGAAGAGTAGATCGAAGACTCATTGTTTAGAATTGGGTGCCAAGGAACCAAGATTTCTAGAATTATTTTCTTTATTCCCTTTATTGAACCCGTTATGTTTTTTGTCCTTTTCTTATTTAATTTAAATTATATGATTGGCTAAATAATATTAGGATGAACGATGTAGTTTATATTTAATGTTTATTTCTCGCAAGTTTGATTATCTAATAATTGCTTATTTTATGTTTAATTACATTCAGTTCCTTGACCATCAATTACTTGATTCAAGGATAATATTGAGATTTAGATAGATATATTTGTCTAATTCGCGCAATAAATGGCATAGATGTTATGAGAGATGATTATAGACTATGCCATCTTGGTTGAATTCCTACAATTGAATGCTTTCACCTATATATAAATGGACGGTTGGTTAGATAACCATAGCGATATGTAAACATTTAGTTGGATCTATGATTAACTTGTCAATATCACCCAATCTATGAAAATCTCACATGTTAGATGAAAGAAATTAATTTAACATTCATGTATATATAAATGGATGGTTGAAAATAAAATATAAAGAAATAATTTCCTTCCATCTTTAGAAGTGAGCTTTTCTATCCCTTTGTTCCACAATTGTCACACCTAAACTAGAATTTTAAATTTCCTCAGTAGCTGGGTATATTCTTTGTCCCACAAACTCTTCATTGTGGATTGGCAGTTTCTTGTACCTATAGTGTGTCCTGTACCTTTACTATTACTGCAAGCTGTTCAGGTCGGTAGACGGTAGGTTTTGCATTCCAACGATACCTGCAATTGTGATTGAAGAAAATTTAAGTCTGACTCATACTTAAGAAGCGGTCGGACTGCATTTTCAGTTGATTTATTGTGGTTCTTAACATCCCAGTTTACCACAAGAAGCACAATTTCTGCTTAAGGCCGGCCGGGACGTTGTATCTCTCCAAGAAGCACAATTTCTGCTTCAAAATCACCAAATGAGGCTGGAAATGTTGAGTTCAATTACCCCTAGAATCATATAGATAGTTAAGATTTGAGGTTCCATCTTAAAATGTCAATCTTATTAAGAGGAGTAATCCGAACTCTCATAAATTGGTCTATGTTTTCATATTTATTTGCTGTGAGATTTTATCCCTTAACATGCTCCCACAAGATGGTGGCTCGTTTGAGCAAACCATTCTTGAAATTCATGTGCTCAATTTTTTTGAGTTTTAATTGGATCGAATTGCTTGTTGGAGGTTAACGGGCTTTGACACCATATTAAGATTTGTGATTCTATCTTAAAAGATCAACCTTATTAAGATGGGTCTCAAACTCTTATAAATTAGTTTATATTTTTATCTTTATTTGATATGAGATTTTATCCCTTAACATATCCTCGCAAGATGGTGTCTCGTTTGAACAAACCAATTTTAAAATCTGTATGCTCAATTTTTTTTAAAATCTTAATCGGATCGAATTGCTTTTGTTGGAGCTTAACGAGATTTGATACCATGTTAAGATTTGTGGTTATTCCTTTTAATAAGATTGACCTTTTAAGATAGAACCTCAAATCTTAACATGGTATCATAGATCATTAAGCTCCAACTAGTAATTCGATCCGATTAAGATTCAAAAAAATTGTGCACATGAATTTCAAAATTGGTCTGCTCAAACGAGCCACCATTTTGTGGGGGTATGTTAAGGGATAAAATTTCACATCGAATAAAGATGAAAACATAGACCAATTTATAAGAGTTTGGGCTACTCCTCTTAATAATGTTGACTTTTAAGATGAAATTTTAAATCTTAACATAGGCAAGGTAATATGCCGATTGTGTAGTAGGATCAGTATGACATTAGCTTCAATGGAAGAAAAAAAAGTCGAGGTTACAATCATGTCTGGACAGTCCAACCAAAAGTGATTCAGGATAGTCGACTAGCAGTAGGTAATGGCATAGTTTTGAAAATTCTACATGTTGGCTTTTCTATCATTAATTCTTAGGAAATAATTCCTTCTACCTCGGAAATATTTTTCATGACTCCCATTAATAAAAAAAAATTAAATAACAGATCTGAATATACCATTTGTCACGTGTTTAAAATCAATAATATACAGAAGGTTCTTTACACTTAAGAATTAATAAGAGGTTCTATTCTGATCCCAGAACGAATCCCTCAACTTCTCATTGCAAAAACTGAACCGACTTTTTCAAGCAAGAGTAGAAGCTTCAGAGGAAGAGTTCTTCACTTGGTTAACCAACATCAAATATTTTTGTGTGGACACTTTGTTCAATCAATTCGGAGGCAGCCACGCAAGCTGAGCTCAGGGTGGTGTTGGGGGCTCCATCAAATTAAACAAGGTGAGGGGTTTGAGAGATGGGCTTATCTTTGAGAAAGAACACAGGTACAGGATTGTGAGTATCCATTCACCCAAAATACTTCCATTTCCACTTTCCTCCTATTCATTAGCCTCCCCATGTAGTTCTTCTGAATTTCAAATATATAGTATTCAAGATGCATTGTTTTCAATTATTAATAAATCAACTTGAATTCTTTAAAACTAGATAGTTTTATTATCAATTAATAGGATAGAAATTAAAAAAAAAAATCCATTTTCTCAAAAAAAAAAACCTTAATTTGGACCACTCAGAACTGATTTACGATTCTGCAGAAAAGAGAAATCTTGTGATTCACTAATAGACCAAGGCATAAGTAATTTGACTCATTCACAATCAGGTCATGAATATTTCGAATCTATATTATGCAAGGATACATTATTTTTGCTAATTCAGGTGAAGGGTGATATAAAATTAGTGTCGTCTTTGAATTTTAAATAAAGAAAGAGTTTCTTAGAGATTAACGAAAGACTAGTTAGAATGCGACCCAATAGGAATTTCTAGTGTAAATGGGAGAGAGAGATAAAAAAAATCAAAATCAAAATAAATCTATGTATCTATCTTTTTTCTATTTTTGATTATATACCGAAGACATTAAAACTAAATTCATTTTATTTTATTTGCCTAATTTCATGAGAGGGGAAACAAAGAAGCCCATAACGTGACATATTTCTTTTCGCCGGAATTATACCCAGCCATGCCCCTGAATTGCCTATACCAGTTTCATTTAGTGTCCTACTACTTATTTTCATAACCTGGAAACCAAATCCCAAAGTCTACTACACCATTGCAAATGTAAATCCCTCTCCTTCAAGTGAACCAAATTCAATCTTCGAGGTCTTACTTGATACTAAGTGGAAGCAAGTCGAGTACTCTGCCCTAGTGAATAACATCACTTTGGTTCTTGTGCATTAAAATGATTATATGCATGTTGTGGATAACAAATGGGTTTTTAGAATTAAGCATAAACCTAATGGAACTACAAGTGTAGGTGTTGAAAATTAAATCCAAATAAATAACTTCATCTAATTTCTAATTGACCTTTTACATGACGTTATTCGACAATTGTTGAATGTATAAACTAGCATTTCGTATTTACCGATTTATTCTTAGTCCCACAAATACTTCATTGTGGGGTGCACTCTCTTCCAAAATTGATTCAAATCCTAGAGAACTAAGCAGCCAGTGTCTCAAGAATCATATTCTTTGCTTCATATCTACACCTTTTCATTCTTTAAAAAAGCATCTTGTAGATGTGAAAACGTGTATATTTCACATCAGCACTCAGGAATTAAAAAAAAAAACATAGACAAAAAAAAAATCCATATAAAAAAAAATCCTTAGATTAAAGCCTTCTATTCATCTTCCAGGATTCTGTTTACAATCAGCTGATAGAACCATGAGTGGCACATATGGTAATTTTACGCCTCGAGAAAATTGGCAGCGTGGATGGGATGAATGGAACGTTTGGCAACCATATCTAAGAGACTCTCGACCAGCATGGAGATCTCCGGTTAGTGCCCCACAAATTTAGTTTTTTTTCCTTTTTAAATTTTTCTTAGCTGCATTTATCATGGTGTGGTGTGATTTCCTCAAGATATATACGAAGAAACTAGTAATTGAAAATATAATCATTTTTATGCCATGAGAGAATTGGCAGCCTGGACTTGGCAATTGGAATGAGTTGCGGCCATTTTATATGGACTCTGGTCTCTGGTCTGGCAAGGAGAAATCTGTTTAGTATCCTATTCCTACATCTTTAGATACTTGTGTCCATGAAGCACCTAGTAAAAAACAATTATTATTGATTTAAAATCTTCCAGTGTGTTTGCTCTAAATCAAAGCTTCATTGTTTTGATCTGTATCTAGCATCGTCGAGCACCTGCACCAGATCCACGGTGGTTGTTCGAGGACAGACCGACAGGACAACCTTCTGGCTTAGCCAGGTATGATCCCCTGCCGTGTGTACCAAGTTTAGGACTTAAAAATAGAAATAATCATCCTTTTTGTGCCGATCAATAATAAAGAAGAAATCTGGAAATGTCCTAATTAATCTTGGTTTGTGGAAAATTTCCAGAAAACAAGAAACAGTAATTTTTATTTTTATTTTATTGGAAGATCGTGCACCATTGTTTTTTTCATAGCCTTAGTACAACTATGACTTTCTTTACGTCATTTCTGAACGAAATGCATCGTCAGAAAACAATAGCAGGCGCGCTGCACTTGAACGGGAATTGATGTCAATTATATGGGAATTCAGAGCTCTTTAAGGAGAGATCCCAGACAGCCTAATTACGAAAACTGAATGTTCATCTAAAATGAAAGGAAAAATCGAAAAAAAGTTATGATACATGTGTTAAAATACTGGCTAGTTGCCATTGTTATTCCTGTCAAGGATTTACAGCTCCCAAAGATACGAAAGTAATCTGAGCAATAATTATTTTCAGTGTGATTCTTTTGAACCACCTCATGGAAAAACTTAAACTATTAGAGTGGAGACAAAGTTATTTATCTAAATCATGTCTTCAGCATGCCCCTCACGAGCCAGATCCATTTATATATTGTCAAAGACTTAATAGTTACATAATTTTCACAAATGACTCACAATACTCTAATTCTATATTGAACTACCTCATGCAAAATTTGAGCTGATAGAGAAACGATAAACAATTAGTTATTTAAATTGTGTCTACGTCGACGGTATATAGCAATTGAAATAATCAATCTAATGAGATAAATAAAAAAGGAAAAATGTGTGCCGGAGTAAAAAGGTGACGAGCTAAATACAAAGAGGCGTTTGTTGAATATAGTTGACATTCTTACTTTCACATTTCTTGTTTTAGTAGGCTAGATATTTTGTATCTTAAGTCTTAAATTTAAGTGTTCAATTTGGTAACTTATTCTTTGTAAAAGTTATTTTAGTTAGATCTTTTTCATAGACGGTTTGTTAGATTAAGAGGTGGAAAAAGAATCTTTGTAATCTATAAATACTCATTATGTATTGGAATGAAAAAAAAAAAAACTTCAATCTTCTTTCTAAAAAAACCAGAGAAAAAACAGAGTATTTACTGAGGCAGAAAAACAGAACATGACAGTAGCAATCTTAGTGAGTGTTTAAGCATATACGGTGAGAATAGTGCAAATACGGTAACTTTTGTGTAAAACCGGCAAGCAATCTGTTTTACATTAAAACGGAATTTCCTTTTAAAATCCGGTAAGTGCTTTGCATATCCGGTAAGCCAAGTATAAATCCGATAAGTTCCACTCTTTGATTCATAAACTTCAACATGGTATCGGAGCTAAATTGACCGTAGAAAGGGACTCTCTAAGAAGAAAAGAAGAAGAAGCTCACAAAGAAACAATAAGCAAAAATCGACAAGAAAGAAAATGGCTTCAACTGATTTTTTAGCACCACTACCATCAACCTTCAATGGAGAAAACTACAACTTCTAGGCCTCTAAAATGAAAGCTTATGATCTATGGGAGACAACTGATACTGGAGTTGAACCAGAACTTTTAAGGGCTAATTCAACAGTGGCTCAAATAAAGCAGCATAGTGAAGATGTAGCAAAAAAGTTCAAAGCTCTCTCTTGCATTTAGTCATCCATTTCAAATGCTATTTTCACAAGAATCATGATTTGTGAAACAGTAAAAGAAGTCTGGGATGTTCTGAAAGAAGAATATCAAGGTAATGAAAAAACGAGACAAGTGCAAGTTCTCAATTTAAGAATATAGTTTGAGACTTTGAAGATGAAGGAGACTGAAGTTGTCAAAGATTTCTCAGATAGAATGATGATGATAGTAAATCAAATCAGACTTCTGGAAGATGATTTGCCAAATAAAAGAGTGGTGGAAAAGGTTTTAATTAGCCTACCTGAAAAGTTTGAATCCAAGATATCTTCATCAGAGGATTCTAGAGACCTGTCAACTATGAATTTAGCTGAATTGGTGAATGCTTTGCAGGCAACTGAACAAAGAAGGCAGGATGAACAATCAGAACGTGCCTTGTTTTCTAAAGAAAAAAACAAAGCTCAAAAGAGCTTTGGTGTGAAAAAACCTTAGGTTCAGAAAAGAGAACCTAAAGGCAGCAGGAATGAAAACAAAGAGGACAAATTTGCACCTTGTCCTCATTGTAAAATAAAGGGCCATTCTCCAAAAAATTGTTGGTATAGGCCTGGAGTTCAATGTAGAGGCTGTAAACAATTTGGTTATATTGAGATGGTGTGCAAAAACAAAAGAAGGAATCAACCACATCAGTAAGCAAAAATAGCAGAAAAATAGGAAGAAGGGCTAGAGGAGCATCTATTATGTGCTATCAAGGCTTGTAGTAAGGTTGAAACTTAGTTATTGGATAGTGGTTGTACTCATCACATGACTGCAGACTCCAACATCTTTGTGGAAATAAACAAAGCCTATAAATCCTGAGTTAAAGTGGGAAATTGTGACTTTCTAAAAGTAAAAGGTAGTGGAGTGATTGTTGTTCAGACTTCAACATGTATTAAGCACATTCCTGATGTTTTATATGTGCCTGAGATAGATCAAAATCTAATAAGTGTAGGGCAATTGTTAAAGAAAAATCATTCTTTAATGTTTAAAGAAAAGGCATGTACTATATTAGATAAAGATGGAAAGGAGTTTATGACAGTTCAAATGAGAAATAGGAGCTTTCCTATAAATTGGAAAACTGATACTACACAAGCATGTTTAGCTGGAGAAAATAAAACTTCTTTATGGCACATATAATTTGGTCATGCTAGTCATACTTCACTTAAGCAAATGAATGATTTTAATCTTGTTGAAAGCATGCCTAAAATCATTGATGAAGGCTATGTTTGTGATGTCTGTCAACTTGGAAAGCAAACAAGATTGCCCTTTCTAAAGAATCAATCAAAAAGGGTTGTTGATAAACTTGAGCTAGTATACTCAGATGTATGTGGTCCAATGAAAGTGACTACATTGAATGGCATCAGATATTTTATCATCTTCATTGATGACTTAACAAGAATGTGTTGGGTCTACTTCTTGAAAGCAAAGTCTGAAGCTGCATATGTGTTTCAAACATTCAAGAAAATGGTGGAAAATGAAAGTGGCTGCAAGATGAAGATCATCAGAATTGACAATGGCACTGAGTACAGCTGCAGGCAGTTTGATGATTTCTGTAGAACTGAAGGTGTCAAGCATCAGCTAACTATTCCCTATTCTCCTCAACAGAATGGAGTCAGTGAGAGGAAAGATAGGACAGTTGTGGAAATGGCTAGGTGCTTGTTGATTGAAAAAAAGGTACCAAAAGAATTTTGGGCTGAGGCAGTTAACACTGCTGTTTACCTTCTCAATCGTTTGCCATCAAGAGCTTTGGAGAAGAAAACCTCATATGAAGCTTGGTATGATGTCAAACCAGATATCTCACACTTGAAAGTGTTTGGGAGTGTTTGTTACACTTATATTCCTGATGCAAAAAGGGATAAACTCAATGAAAAAGCTGAAGTTGGAATATTGCTTGGCTATTGCAATAATGCTAAAGGATATAGAGTGTTCAATCCTCAAACCAAAAAAGTAACATCCAGTAGAGACATCAAGGTGGATAAAGATGCTATTTGGAACTAGGATGAAAGTTTAGTAGTTAAAGAAAAAGCCAATGATATAACTCCTCAAATCAGAAATGAAGAAAGTGAAGAGGAAGAATTGGAACCTGATGTCAATGATATTGATTCAGAAACAGAAGAAGACATGGTAAGAATGAGACCTCTAGCAAACATTTATGCAAGGTGTAATGCTGCTATAGTTGAACCTGTAAGCTTTAATGAAGCTGCAAAATCTTCTGACTGGATGAAAACCATGGAGGAAGAGATCAATATGATTGAAAAAAATGAAACTTGGGAGCTAGTTGAAAGACCACTGGACAAGAAAGTCATTGGAGTAAAATGGGTGTATAGGACTAATTAAATCCAGATGGTTCAGTTAACAAACTAAAAGCAAGACTAGTTGTCAAAGGATATGCTCAACAATTTGGAGTGGATTACACAGATACCTTTGCTCCAGTTGCAAGGTATGAAACAATCAGATTGCTTATGGCAATTACAGTTCAAAATGGCTGGAAAATCTATCAGTTAGATGTCAAATCAGCTTTCCTAAATGGCTATCTAAATGAGGAGACTTTCATAGAGCAACCTGAATGTTTTCAATTAGAAAATAGTGTGGATAAATTCTATCTTTTGAAGAAGGCCTTTTATGGATTGAAACAGGCTTCAAGAGCCTGGTATAGTCGACTAGATGATCACATTGGTTATCTTAGTTTTACAGATAGTTTAAATGAACAAACTTTATATGTAAAACAAGTGAAAACAGAAATTGTTATCATATCACTTTATGTTGATGATCTCTTGATCACTGGCAATAGCAAAAGATCAATTAGAGAAGTGATAGATAAATTGAAGAAAGTTTTTTAAATGACAGATCTAGGTGAGTTGCATTACTTCCTTGGAATGGAGATTTGTCAAGATAAGCAGGAGATTTTTATCAGTAGAAAAAAGTTTGCTAAAGATGTACTAAGGTGATTCAACATGGAAAATTGCAAACCTATTAGCACTCCATTAGTTCAAAATGAAAAGTTGTTAAAAGAATATGGTGCAAAGCAGATTGATGCAAAGATTTACAGAAGTTTGACTGGTTGTTTATTATATTTAACAGCCACCAGACCTGATATCATTTATGCTGTAAATCTACTGTCAAGGTTCAGACAAGAGCCTAGTGAATTGCATTTTCAAGCATCAAAAAGAGTCTTGAGATATATCAAAGGAACTGATGAAATGGGGATTTAGTTTAGGAAGTCAGAATTGTGCAAACTAACTGGCTACACTGATAGTGATTGGGCAGGAAGTTTTGAAGATATGAAAAGTACTTCTGGCTACATATTTTATGTTGGTTCAAGTATCATATGTTGGAATTCAATAAAGCAAAAAACTGTGGCACAATCAACACCTGAAGCTGAATATATAGCTATTTCAGAATCTAAAAATCAAGCAATTTGGCTAAGAAAAGTTTTAGAAGATCTGAAGTATAAACAAGAAGATGCCACAGTTATCTATTGTGATAATCAATCTACAATCACAATGGTAAAAAACCCAGTCTTCCATGGTAGAACCAAACATATCAAAATCAAATATCATTTAATCAGAGAAGCTCAAGAACAAAAAGAGATGAAGCTGGTATATTGCAAAACGGATGATAACCTAGCTGACATTTTGACAAAATCTTTAGGCAAGGCTAAGTTTGAAACATTGAGATTTAATCTTGGTGTTTCCAGTAAAAATGTCAAGGAGGAACGTTGAATATAGTTGACATTCTTACTTTCATATATCTTGTTTTAGTAGGCTAGATATTTTGTATCTTAAGTCTTAAGTTTAAGTGTTCAATTTGATAACTTATTCTTTGTAAAAGCTATCTTAATTAGATCTTTTTCATAGATGGTTTGTTAGATTAAGAGATTGAAATCTATAAATACTCAATATGTATTGGAATGAAAAAAACTTCAATCTTCGTATTTACTGAGGCAGAAAAATAGAACATGACAGTAGCAATCCCAATGAGTGTTTAAGCATATACGGTGAGAAGAGTGCAACTACGGAAACTTTAGTGTAAAATCGGTAAGCAATATGTTTTACATTAACATAGAAGTTCCTTTGGAAAATCTGGTAAGTGCTTTGCATATCCGGTAAGTCAAGTATAAATTCGGTAAGTTCCACTCTTTGATTCATAAACTTCAATAGCGTTGATTGTTATCAGATACCGAAGGAGGTCGCAATATAATCCAAAAGTAAGCTCTTTATGAGGGAAAAAAATGAAGGAATGTTACCCTCAGATTTTCATGTGAAAACCAACAATAAATACAAGTATAAATTCTGAAGTTATGGAAAATTTTGATTTTCTGTAACAAGATTAAAAGAATGTGTGTTCAACCTCAAAATACAAGTAATAAAAGTAAATCGATAGTATAAAAAGAAATCTTATCCTTTTATGTGTCTCTTATTTATTGTCATGAATTATATCGCCATTCTTAGATTTGTCGTCAAACACTCTAGCTCAACCTGCGAAAACTGCTGAAAATTTGTCTCATACAAACTTAGGTCGAACACTCAATTGTACAGACTGCACAAGATGCAGCAAAGGTATGGGCAAACTGCTCTTTAATTTGGTGCTATATCTTGAAAATCTGGGATTGGACATGCTCTTAATAGGAATTGACGTTAAATCCATAACAAGATCTTCGCTAATTCAATTTGTTGAAACTAACATGGTGATCGCTTGGAAATCCAATTCAGCAATATCCAGCTCGATCCCGTTCCTAATAAAAAAAAGATCCGACCCAAGAACCAATAGAATTTCTACGGATGAATCTGAAAGATTCCTTTTACAGTGACATAAGAACCGGACTCACTGGTTGTGCCTTGTCCCAATCTTGTTCCTTTTTTGCTTCAAGAAAAAAATAAAAAAAATGTAGTGTGTAAATCTTGCTTCACTTTCATGCTTTCTTTTTCAGTGACAGAAGTGATTAAATTTAAATTCATATATATTAATCTAATTATTGACTTAAATGAGTGAATATAAAATATAATCTTAAAATCAAATTAAAATTCAGTTTTATAGCTAGACTTAGCAAAACATCAAACTCTATCCACAAGCTTGAGATAAAAAAAGCTTTCAAATCTCATTCACCAATCAATGAAACATTCACTCGACAGACATTAGATTTCTCTTTATTGACTAAAACTGAGAAAAAAAGTGCACAATGGATGCACTTTCAACCCAAAGCCATCTTCTCAAACTCCCTTTAAGATTAAGTTCTTCATGTGAACTCATCACACTAACACACTTATATATGTCACAAAACATGGATTATTGTTGAAAGTAAATGTGAATATAGTTTAGTTCTGTGTAATTTGTGTTTTGTAGGCTAAAAACGATACGTGGTGCAAATTCGGAAAAACAAGCGAAAAGGGGGCCAAAATGAAGCGAAATCAAAGTTTGATGACTCAAATGCAAATACTGAAAAGTTGTGTCGATCTCACGATGAAGATTTGAGAGTGATAGGCATCAATTGGATAAGGAATGAAGCCAATTGGATGAAATATAGCCGAAGTATTATCATATATCAACTTCCAACAAAAAATGTATTTTCAGTTTCAGTTTGAGACCCATTTTTGGCATAGAAGACGTTCAAATTTGAAAACTTATATTTCTGAAATATTTGTATCCCTTTGATTTAAATTTTCAACGCATTTTGAATCGCCTCAATTGGATATCGGGAGAGAAAGATACAACCAAAATACTGAACACTGTGCGACGAACAAAAATTATAACTATGAGGTCACATAGTTTAAAATCCATGCGACGACATAGAAGGCTTCAGAGAATTTCAAGGGAAAATTTATTGTTCTATGCGACCGCATTCAACATAACTATGTGGTTGCATAGTATTTTTTCTGGGCACGAATTTCTGGTTTCCTTATTTCGTTCCAACTCTTATGGAAACCAATATCTGGACATCTATATAAACTACAAAGCCATCCAAAAACTCGAAGGAGACCTAGAGGATGAAATTTTCAAGATTAGAGATCATAGAACGAGGCAAAAAACACAAAATTCATCCCCAATGCGTGAAGATCCAAATCCATAATTAATTGGGTGATGTCGTTTTTTTATTCTTTTTCATGTTTTATTCTTTCTACTACACTAGGCTAGGTTAATAAGTGTTAGATGAACGATGAACCTTGTAATTTGATGTTTTGATCTTTATTTTATATATTTGACACAAAAACACGTTTTTGAATTATAGAATGATTTATATAAATTAATTGCATCCATGATTATAGTGCACGATAATTATGTGAGTTTGATGATTTGTTTCATGCACTTGAGGGAAGGGAAATAAATTTGACATATATAAATCATCAAAAGGTCCGATAGAGGATAAAAATATACCACTATGTCTTATGTGAATCTCTAAGTGTTCAAAAAATCGCATATATTATTCTATATTCACATCTGTCATAAAGATATAGTCGGGTCGTATGCGATTGTAGATTCAACATTACTCTAGAGAGATTGTTGGATAGCATATGAACATTGATTCGTCATAATTGGATTTGTGTTGTCAAATTATAAAACTAGGGTTAGAAATAATTATTAGTTGAGGATTTGGGATCCTAGTGCGTCCTTCATTCATAAATTACATAAAATTTGTATTCAACCATCAATTGTATTTAGTTTAGTCGTAGTTGATTTAATTCTAGTTAATATTATCGTTTCGATTAAGGTCGTATTAAATAGAAATCAAATCAAATAAATCTCTGTGGGAACGATACTCGGACTCAAAAAGTCCACCTTATTACTTGTCAATGATCCGTAAACTTGCGGGGGTTCACATTCGAAATATATTTTCACGTGACATAGACCATCATATCTGTGTCTCCTTCAGGTAAGTAGTAATGCCTTTTTCACACGGTATGAAACTGTGTAATTTGATTTCCATTTTTGTAGTGTGTTTTCAATTGGATTATAATCTCCTGCAATTTTTCCTAGAATCCCATTTTGGAAAACAGTTCTTTTTCATCCAAACAAAGTTCATTTGTTAGAGGCCAATTTGGAGTAGACACTTTCTTAAACTCGGTCAAGCTCACCGACTAAGAAATAGTGCAGGTAAACTGATTGTATATATTCCTGAATGCTATCATTGTTGTTCTCTTAAGTCATTATCAACCTTATTCTTGTAATCTCAAGCATAATCTATATAAGCTTAGTTGTTTGTAAGTGCACACAAATCTTTCCTTGATGCTATATTCATTGCTTTGTCGATGAGTTGAGAAAGGTTTATTCAATTCTAGGGATACTTTGATGTTGCCTATAAAAGGTGGGCATAAGCGCCCTTTGGGGACCATCCTAAGGTGATAAGAAAATCTTAATCCAGTCATGGTTAGTACTCTGATCTCGGTCAAGCACCCATATTTTGTAATGTTTCCATCGTTAGTGAGTTGTTTCTGGTGTGAATTTAGTTATTGTGGTAACTTAAAGATTTTATACTAGCACAAGAATTTTGATTGCATTACAGAAATAAAACTGCCTATGATTGGCCATAAGTCGATAAATTTGAGTTTTCTCGATTCTTCACCAATTCTTGGTATTCTTAATGAGTCTTGTCGCCTAGTTTTTTGCTGTTGTTTAGAATCAACAAAAAAATTGATGATTGTTCGTGTTTGTTTGTGTATTCGTCGTTTTCCTACATGCTACCACGCATCATACTTTGGTTTATGCATAGCATTAATGTTGAACTTTCTGATGACTTTAGGCGATGTGGTTTCACCAACTATTTGAGGATAATGTTGAGAAGGTAGAATTATGTAAGGCCTGGCATAAAGGCTGACGGAGGGAATGTGGTTGTGTTGGGTTTTCCCTCTTCACGTGAGGGAGCCCATTTGAATAAATGGTTAAGTGGGCGTTTCTTGTCCTTGGCCCAAAACCAATCTATACTAAAACAAATGGAGAGAGAAACCAATTGAGTGAGCAGCCATATTACTTCCAAAACAGAGAGCAATGAGAGTGAGAGAAAAAAGGGGTTCAATTCATTCTTGCCAAAGATCGGAGATCCATTTGTGGTCTGATTTTAATGAAATTTCAGTATGTCTGTCCTGGCGAAGAGGGCTACGTTTTGAACGGAGCTGATCGTCCAAACTCCTCTCGATTTATCTGGGCTTTACACACTACTTAGTGAATTTTTTCTATTGTTATAGTGTGTATTTGGTTTATGATGATGTGGTTGTTGTTATCCAAGAATTATATGAGTTCTTGATGTATTGGTAGCCTCAAGAGTGTGTTCTTGAGAAGGTTTATTGTGTATCCCATTATTTAATAGTGGAAGGCTTTTATTGGATTAGGTCCCGGGGTTTTTCCCTTCGCAGGGTTTTCCTCGTTAACAAATTCTGGTGTTCAATTTATATTCATGTTCGTGTGTGTGAGTTGTTTGTTGGATTTGCCTATTATATCTGTCATTTCTAATTCTTGCACTTGGAGGGGTTGGTTTAATATTTCTGCTGCTTCTTGTTGTATTGATTCAATCCCAACAAAGTGGTATCAGAGCGTCGGTTTAGTCTCTGTGTTTTCTGTGAGAATTGAAATGGAGGATTCGGCTAGTAGCATGGTTAAACTCACATCTTCCAATTATTCTATTTGGAAGACTAGGATGGAGGATATCCTGTATTGCAAAGACTTGTTTGAACCCATTGAGTAGAATGGCAAGAAACCCGATTCTAAGACTGACAAGGATTGGAAGAAGTTGAATAGAAAGGCTGTTGGACATATTAGGTAGTGGGTTGATCATAGTGTCTTTCATCATATAGCCAAAGAAGTAGATGCATATAGTCTTTAACAGAAATTAGAAGATCTCTATGAAAGAAAGACTGCACAGAACAAGGCTTTTGTCATCAGAAGACTTGTAAATTTAAAGTACAGGGATGGTAAAGCACTTGAGCAGCTTCTAAGAGTTGTTGAATGAGTTGTCTACCATGAAGCTTACTTTAGATGATGAGGTGAAGGCTTTACTTCTGTTGAGTTCTTTAACAGACAGTTGGGAAACTTTGGTTGTCTCTTTGAGTAATTCGGCTCCAAATGGTGTGATTATTGTCAACATGGTAAAAGACAGTATGTTTAATGAAGAAGCCAGAAGAAAGGAGCATGGTGCTTCTTCAAATTCTGAAGCACTCGTTATAGAAAGAAGGGGAGAAACCAAGTAGAAAACCTCGTGGTGATGATAGTCATGACAAGTCCAGAGGAAAATCTAAGATAAGAAATGGGATAAAATGTTATCATTGTGGCAAGCCAGAGCACCTTAAAAAGGAGTCCAGAAAATGGAAAAGGGAACAGTCAAAATGGAAAGATAAATCTTGATCCAATGGTCCTTATTGGATTCAACTTGCCTTAAACCTCCTCAGACCAAAGAAAAGTCAAGTTGGAATTGACTCCATGCAAGTGGGATGTCTCTACCAAAAGATCTCATGCTAGACATGTCCCCTTCATAGTCATCAATTTGGCTTTTGCTTCCTCTTATGGCCTTTGGTCTTGCAAGTGGCTTGAGTGGCCAACTTGTCCAAGACTCTCAAAATATCCCAGCAACCTGCCCATGGTATTTCATCCTAGAAAACCACCTGGTGTGCTGGGAAAACCATCCATGTCATGCCCCATGTCACCCCATGTCACACAGACTGCAAGCTGTGTGTTGTTGTGCTGCCTGTGTTCTGCCATCACTGCAGTCTGTGTCTGGCCATGTCCTGCCTGCGTCCTGGGTAATTTCTGCAATCTATCTACGATGTCTGCTTGTGTTGCAGCCGTGTCGCCATGGTTGCCTGCACACCCGAATTTTCCACGCACGAACTAAACACCGGGACACGAACATGCCATGATGGACACCGGTCATTTCCTCATCAAATTAGGTGACACCGGATGTGTCATATACCTTTGAAGTAGAGACCTAATCAACCATAGGTTTAACTCATTTTCCCATCTCGTGCCATGACATCCCCGTGCTATGCGACACTACGTCACCACCATGCGGTCCGTCACACTCTCCCCCACCTATTCCGCTAACGCCCTCGTAGCGGAACGTTTTTGGCATTTCTTCATGCACCTCACGCCGTACATTGTCTTTCCTTGGTGCTTCCATAGCCACCATGTCTTCATCATCCCCCAAGTCTTCCACTATTTTCATCATTGATAAGTGTTGTGCTTCCGTCTCTTCGGGAGTGGCTTCAACTCTCATAGTGTTAAGCCTTTGGAAATAATTCAACCGAATTTCTTCCTTCTTCTTGCCATCTATGACTTCCGGTTCCCTCACCGTCATGGATGCCAATGATCATCTTTTAGGACAATCCCTCATGAGATGTGGCTCTTGACACATAAAGCAACTACGAGGAGTAAAGTTACTTCTCTTCTTATCGTCATACTCTTTCCTCCAAGAAGCTTGATTGTTGCCGTTAGGTTTATAGTCGACTCTAAAATTTTTCCTCCATTCCGGCTTGCCCTATTGCATGGCCTTCCCGGAGTTTTCATCATTTTCCCTAAAATTCCCTTTAGAGGTTTTGGTGATTTTAGCTTCCGACTTGGCACTTTTTTCAAATTCCGTCAATGATTCGGCTATTGTAATAGCTTCATCTACGGTCTTGATTTCGCGCCGTTGCAACTCTTGTTGCATCCAAGTAGCGCATCCATCTAGAAAACAAAATAGTGCGTCTTCCTCCGGCATACTTGGAATTTGAAGCATAAGGGTAGTGAACTCTTTGACATAGTCGCCAATCGTTCCCGTATGTTTCAAAATCCTCAACTTCTTGCGAGCTTCATATACGACATTCTCCAGGTAAAATTATCTTTTGAGCTCCCTTTTGAACACATCCCATGTGTCAATGTTGCAAGCTCCCCGCACAATTTCACCATGCTTACGACGCCACCACAATGCCGCAACATCCGAGAGGTACATTAAAGCGGTCCGCACCTTCATGGATTCATCCATAAGATTAACACCTTCAAAGTAAACCTCCATTTGCCATAGGAAATTTTCCACTTTCGTGGCATCTCGTTGCCCATGATAATTCTTCGGCTTTGGATACTCGATCCTCGGGGCAACAACGCTAGTAGCGGCACCTCCGCTAGAACTAGCGATGTCTTTGCTCATCCTTTCCGTCATTGTCGCCACTTGGTTTACTTGGCCTTGAATAGCGGAAATGGCATCTAAGACTTTAACTTGGAGTCTACTAAAATCTTGCATCATCACGGCTTGTCCGGCCACCACAGCTTGGACATCACCCTTCATGGCTTGAACATCGTTCTCCAATGATGCTTGTGCGTCCATCACTTCTTGGACATTGGATTGGAGTGTTTCCAACTTTCCAATGGAATGTTCCTCCAATGCCTCCATGGAGTTTTCAAGAGATTCAACCCGATCACCCATGTTTGTAATGATTTGCTCGATTTTGCCTTCCATGGCCATCGTTTCCCGAATCTTGCTTTTACTCCGTGTCTTCTTGACTTCAACTGGGGCAACTCCACGACCCCTTTCCTCAATCTCAATAGGTTGTTGAGAATTCGCCATGATAACAGCCTACCAACGAGGCTCTGATACTACTTGTCACGGGGTTAGATTTCCTACACTAGAAATACTAAACACCGTGCGGCCTTAACGTTCACAATTTCCGTCCCTACGAGAAAACGCTAAGTCAGCCTTTTGACGTCCCCAAAATAATTCAACCAAGTAGGCTAAATTAAGATATCTCTGAGTAGAGTATTTGAAGGGAGAAAATCTCTCTTTGTATTAAAATTACCCAACTCCAATGTAAATAATTACAATGGGAATACATCCCTATTTATAGGCAAAATCCTGGAAAAATATCCTGGAGTCAATGACTAAGATAAATCTTGATCCAAGGGTCTTTATTGGATTCAACTTGCCTTAAACCTCCTTAAACCAAAGAGAAATGAAGTTGGAATTGACTCCATGCAAGTGGGATGTCTCTACCAAAAGATCTCACGCTAGACATGTCCCCTTCATAGTCATCAATTTGGCTTTTGCTTCCTCTTATGACCTTTGGTCTTGTAAGTGGCTTGAGTGGCCAACTTGTCCAAGACTCCCAAAATATCCCAGCAACCTGCCCATGGTATTTCATCCTAGAAAACCACCTGGTGTGTTGGAAAAACAGTCCATGTCACCCCATGTCACACAGACTGCAAGCTGTGTGTTGCTGTGCTGCAATCATTACAGTGTGTGTCTGGCCATGTCCTGCCTGCGTCTTGGGTGTTGCCTGCAATCTGCCTGCGATGTCTGCCTGTGTTGCAGCCGTGTCGCCATAGCTGCTTGCACACCCGAATATTCCAGGCACAAACTGGACACGAACCTGACACCACCGGGACACGAATATGCTATGATGGACACCGGTCATTTCCTCATCAAATTAGGTGACACCGAATGGGCCATATACCTTTGAAGTAGAGACCTAATCAACCATAGGTCTAACTCATTTTCCCATCTCGTGCCATGACATCCCCGTGCCATGCTTGACACTACGTCACCACCATGTGGTCCGTCACAAAGAGAAGTATTTACTCTACTGCGACAGTCAGAGTGCTATCCATCTCAAAAAGAATCCAACCTTTACGCAAGATCCAAACATATTGAAGTAAGTTATCATTGGATTCGAGATGCTCTTGAGATGAAGAAGTTACTGCTTGATAAAATCCATACTGATGAGAATGGTTCAGATATGATGACAAAGCCATTGTCTATGGAGAAACTACAAGTATGTAGAAGGAAAGCATGTTTGGTGGAGTCCCTCACGTAGTCGGGAAGGGAAGATTTGCTGGATTTTCCCTCTTCACGTGAGGGAGCCCATTTGAATAAATGGTTAAGTGGGCTTTTCTTGTCTTTAGCCCAAAACCAATCTATACTAAAACAAATGGAGAGAGAAACCAATTGAGTGAGCATCCTATTACTTCTAAAACAGAGATCAATGAGAGTGAGAGAAAAAAGGGTTCGATTCATTCTTGCCAAAGATCGGAGATCCATTTGTGGTCTGATTTTAATGAAGTTTCAGTATGTCTATCCTGGCGAAGAGGGCTACGTTTTGAACGGAGCTGATTGTCCAAATTCCTCTCAGTTTATCTGGGCTTTACACACTACTCAGTGAGATTTTTTTATTGTTATAGTGTGTATTTGGTTTATGATGATGTGGTTGTTGTTATCCAAGAACTATATGAGTTCTTGATGTATTGGTAGCCTCAAGAGTGTGTTCTTGAGAGGTTTTATTGTGTATCCCATTATTTTATAGTGGAAGGCTTTTACTGGACTATGTCCTGGGATTTTTCCCTTTCGCAGGGTTTTCCTCGTTAACAAATCCTGGTGTTCAATTTATATTCATGTTAGTGTATGTGAGTTGTTTGTTGGATTTGCCTATTATAGCTGCCGTTTCTAATTCTTGCACTTGGAGGGGTTGGTTTAATATGTCCGCTGCTTCTTGTTGTATTGATTCAATCCCAACAGGTTCAACATAAGATCGATGATCTTGTTGTAGTACTAAAGCTCTAAGGAGCTTGTGGGTCGTGCCCAAGTTCAACAATGACCCCGAAAATGGGGATTGAAACTCGACTGCGTGATAAGATCTCTGAAATAGAAGTAGTAGAGCAGATACTTGAAACGGAAACTGGTCTGCTGTTGAATGAAGAAAATGTAGAGAAGGTCAGAGAAGAACTCTCCCTAATTTTGAATGTTGAATCAAGGGTCATTGTTGAGATGAAAAAGAATACATTGCAATAAAAGAAAGCAGATTGTAATGCATAATTGCATCATAAGTTTTTTTACTGAATTGAGGATGTCATCGGGATTGAAAAATCACCATTTTTTTCCTTCTGTCTTTTGAGATTCTGATAATTGAATGGACCTTTGTGAATTTCCTTAGCCTTATTCAGATAGGCAGGGCAAGCATGTCGAAAGTGACTTAAGCTAGTAGAACTAGTTAGTCAGACCATATCAAAATAAGTAGCACAACCATTGGCGGAGCCTCACTCTGAATTTCGTTGGTTGGAGCAAAAAAAAAATGGTAGATAGAATTATGTAAAAAGGATAAAGTATGCAAATAATACTGAAGGTTGGGTACTGAGAAGTCTGATGTTAAAGGTTGATGTATTTTGCAACAAATATCTAAATATTATGATTAATTGTGCAAATTTTACACAAAAATGGGTGTGTGGTAGGGGGGTTCCTGCTTAATTACTGATGCAAAACAAAACTAGACAATACTTGACAGGCTGACTTAATTTATATCCATCTGAAGGTGACATCTTTACAAATACCAATTTTGTTTTGTGGGGAGAAGATTTCAATTGTAGGAAAAAAAAAATTGATTATTTACTTTATTGCAACTATCTGGTTGATACATTGAAATAGCTTTCTAAGAAAACTGAATATTATGAATGAGTAAACTCAAACATTTTCATAGTATCCGTAAAGTTAAGGAGCAGTTCTTGGAGAATGGTAGCTATGAGCGTGATTATTAAACTCCTTTACAATTAGTTTCTTAAAATTGTTTGAAAATAGATGTAAATTAAGTCACCAGAAGAAGGGGCCATTGCCTTGAATAAATGAATTTCCTTTTGCATTGTATCCATATGTAGAGTGGTTTAATATTAGCTTTTTTACTATATGCGAAAAGAGAAAGTCGGACAAAACACAATTATACAAGACAATTGACAAACATCTTATACTCTTTTCTATGATCATGTCTAGTTCAATGTACCAAACATATGGCACCAGTACTTGCAACACAACTTATTTTTATTCATTTTATCTTTTTCAGAATAATTGAGTCGGGCATTTTATAAGCACCATGGAAATCGATGAGCATTACAATTTCAAAAATTTATTTATACAAAAAATATTCAGTTGTAGAGTTCCTTCATTTTAAGCTCTTTTGCCTTCCGTTTCATTATTTGAGAGTTAATGTTGCACTAACTCTATCTCAATTTTATGAATAGGGCCACCAATGGACCAAGTTGAGCTTCCCAATAGATGAGAGGGATTGACTTGTTGACCAACGACTTGCCCATTATGAGCCGAGCGAGGTGGCAATCGAGCTGAGCGGCTTGTCGGCTCGTATTGTTCACGCCCACGAACCTCTCGAACTCGTAAAAAAAAGAGCCTGAGCACGAGCCGAGCCTGCTCAACTTGCTACGTTCACGAGCTGCTCGCCGAGCAGCCCACGAGCCTAGCTGGTGGGCTCATTAAAATAAATAAATAAATGAAATAAAATCTTTAAAATTCGGTGACCGTTTGGTCCTTCATTTTTTCTTCTCCAATTTCATTATTTTTCTTCTATAAATATCCACTCTAATCAACATTTTTTTCCCACCAATATCAATCTCTCATTATTTACTATACTATACTCTCTAGAATTTACATTCTCTAATCTCCATTTATCAATTATCAACAATATCATTCATTCATTCTATAATCATCTTCTACATTTTTTACATTATTTCTTGCTAATTTACAATTTATTTCATACACTACTACATAATCTTCATTCACTTCTCAATTCTACATTTTCACATTCAATTTCTATTATTCATAACAAATGGATTCAATACCATTTATTCAAAACTTGCTCGGTATGGAGAACGAAATAGAAACACTGTCCAAAATCAATTTGGGAATGAATTTTTCAGTCTCAATGAATTACCAATTCTCGAAAATATTGAAGATTTCGACGTTCGTGATAGTCATCTAATTGATTTGGATGACTTTAATATTGCAGCTAGTGTTCCAATTGATTTGAAACAAGATGAAGAACATACATTATATATTCCCAATGCAAGAGGGAAGAGAAATGGGAAGAAGCAAGCAAAATGTTGGGATCATTTCAAATTGGTTCCCATTGGTCGTGTGGTCGATGGATTTTCAGAAACCAAAGTAGTATGTAAATACTGCCAACAACGACTAACATGACAAAAAGGCATTGGAACTACCCACCTCAACCGTCACTACAAATTATGTGCGGCCAAACATGGGCTTTTTCCAGCTGGTCAAATGCAACTACAATTTGGTACTTCACAAGCCGGTGTTGCTACTACAACGCCACTTTCCACATGGATGTATTCGGAGGAGAAAACTCGAACGAAAATAGTGAAGTTCGTTATCGTGGTGGAGTGCCACTAGCAATAGCGGACAACCAACATTTCGTAAAATACGTCAAAAGATATCTTCAACCGAGGTACCAAGCTCAGATAAAGGAGGAGTGTTTATATTTTTTTTTAATTGTAAAAAATCAAAATGTTTTGAAAAATGTATATTTAAAAAATTATTTACAAAATGTGTTTATATATATTTTTCTTTAGGTTCTTATTTCTCAATAAATAAAATTCTTATTATTTTAAAAATTAAAATTGTTTTGAAAAATGTATATTTTAAAAAAAATTATATAATGTTTGTGTATATACATATTTTTAGATTTAGTAATTTAGTAGTTTATAAATTATAGTTATTATACATAAAAAAAAATTAAATTTGGATGAGCCGCGCGGGTGAGCTCGGGCACGAGCTGAGCTCGCCCAAAACCCAACAAGCTTAGCACCCGCTCGGCTCGTGGTTCACAAGCCGCGTCGAGCTCGTTCGAGTATGTGCCGAGCCATTGGCACCTCTAAGCTAGGTTGGCCCTTGAGCTTTTCAATTTTTCTTTTTCTTTTTAGCCAAAATTTAAAGAGATTATAGAAAATAAAATAAATTATAAAAAGTAAGGTAATCAAATATGGAAAATTAAACGGGCTCCCAAAACCCACAAGCTTTAATTGCCAAGCTCGACTTTGCTTGACCCATGGGTAGGGATGACAAAAAAGCTCGAGTGGCTTGATCGCGGCTCGGAAAAAGCCCGAGATGGGGCATCGGCTCGAGCCTGTGGCCCAACGAGCTTGCCCACATATTTGTTTTTTAAAAAGGAAAAAAAATAAATTAAAATGAAAAAAATTTAAAATAGCTGCCTAGCTGCTTGTAAAGGAAGCAATTATAGTATTAAAAAAAACCAAAAAAGGGAAAAAACCCGAGTTGCCTTGGCTCGAGCCGAGCCTCATTTTTTTGGCTGGGCTTTGCTTGACTCGACTTGGACCAAAAAAGCTCAAGTCGAGCCCGAACTTTTTTTTGGGCTCGGGTTCGACTCGTTGACATAGCTACCCACGGGGCACATGTAAGTTAAGTTGAGATGATCTCAACAACTAAAGCTCGTGGTGCTCAAGAGCAAATATAATTTTCTTTTATTAATTACATTCATGTGTTGGGCTCTCACGAGTCGATGCGCCGACAAGCTGCTACCCCTTATTATGAATGTTAAACTAATGAATTTTTAAATGATTTGAGAAATTAAAGTGAATTATGGTTTACGCATTTCTATTTTTCATTATTGTAGGAAAATAATTTATGACTATTAGCACTAAATTTGATTGACGTATCTCTATGAACAATGTTGAAACATAATATACTAATATTTACCCAAAACAAGCAATTCTTTTGTCATCCTCAAGTCAATATCCAAGATACTCATCACAAAAAAATGTTCAAAAAAATAAATAAATGAAGCTCTAATTGGACCTCATAGCCTACCAAAGTCCCAAATTATTAAAAAAATCTAACACAAAATGCCAAAATCCTGAAGGGCAACAAAATCTTGCACAAGTAAAATACACAATTACAAAAATACCACGTATTTTACTTCCAAACCACGTCCATTCCCTCTGAATTACTTTACCTCTTGTAAAAAGCAAACCAGTTCAATTCCTTTCCTGCGCCTCTCCTCGCTCTGAATAATCATCTCTGTACAGGTATGCTTTGGAATTTGTAGAGAATTTTTTATTTTTATTTTTATTTTTAATTTTTATTGAAGTTAATTTTTTAAATTGTTTGTTTAGTAGTAGAATTAAGCTCAGTTCTGTAGCTGAACTGGTAAAGATTGATAATTTATATCATTGAAACTCAAGAATTTTTGTGGGTTCGACTACTTGGAGATTATAAAACAATCAATTTAGTTTGATTTTATCATAATGAAGTTAATTGTTTTAATTATTCGTTTAGTTGTTTTTTTGCACAAGAATTAGGCTTAGTTCTGTAGCTGAATTATTAAAGCTTGATAATTTGATGCCATTGAACCTCAAGATTTTCTTGGTTTCGACTTACTGGAGATAACTATAAGAAATAAAGCTTGGAATCGTTATCGCGTATGCTTAATTGGGTGGTTTTCGCAAGATTTAAGCTCGGTTCTTTTTTTTTTTTTGTCAATGCAGGTTGATTCATAAACACAGTCTCCTTCAGCTCACCATTGAGAAAAGCGTTATTAATATCCACTTGCCTGATTGTCCACCCCTTTGTTACTGCCAAGGTGAGTATAATTCTGAGTGTTGAGGGTTTAATCACAGGGCTGAAGGTCTCATAGAAGTCAACACCAGGAGTTTGATGAAATCCCTTTGCAACAAGTCTGGCTTTGAACCTTTGTATTGAGCCATCTGTGTTTTG
The DNA here is from genome assembly GCA_019097785.1 of Fraxinus excelsior. NCBI lineage: Eukaryota > Viridiplantae > Streptophyta > Magnoliopsida > Lamiales > Oleaceae > Fraxinus > Fraxinus excelsior. The sequence goes on along the minus strand of CM032625.1, from coordinate 44,804,879 downwards.
CTCAAGTCTGAACACCCATTTATTCCCAACAATATTGTACGTTGGCAATGGAGGTACAAGCTCCCAAGTTTTAGCTCTTGTCAAGGCATCAAATTCTTCCTTCATTGCCTTTTTCCAGTCAGCATTCATCATAGCTGCAGTTGCACTCTTAGGTTCTGATGGATTCTCATTCAGCTTCCCAAGGTAAATTTTTGTTTTGAATATCCCAGCTTTCCCTCTTGTAATCATGGGGTGCTCAGCCACATTTTCTGCTCTATGTTGAGGCGACATTCTGTCATTAACATTATCATCTGCTTGCAGGAGTTCAACCTGTGACATGTTTTGTTCTGACACTTCAAGTTCCATTTCATCAGTTTCTTCAGTGTTGTCAAAAACATTATACTGATTGTCATTCAAGTCAGGAGATGAGTGATAATCAGCTTGAGTTGCTTCAAGATAAGTAGTATCAGTGAGATCTCTAGCAGACACATTATGATTAGAAGGAAGAGGAAAATAAGAAGCTGTGATTTCTGATGTTATAGGTTCTGAATGACTCTTGGTGACTGTTGTACATTTGAAAGGGAATTCCAATTCATTAAAAACTACATGCCTAGATATGTATAGCCGTCCAGTTTCACTTAGGCATTCGTATCTTTTATGAGACTCGCTATAACCTATGAAGGTGCATTTGGTAGAATGAAAATTGAATTTCTGATTTTGATAGGGTCTTGGACAAGGGTAGCAGGCACAGCCAAATGTTTTAAAGGTCTGATACTCTGGTCTTTTATTGTATAGAATTTCATGAGGTGATTGATTTTGGAGTGTAGGTGTTGGTAGCCTATTTATGAGATAGGTTGCTGTCTGGAATGCTTCCCACTAGTACTTCAGAGGTAGATTGGCTTGAGCTAGTAATGTTAAACCTGTTTCTGTGATGTGTCTGTGCTTCCTCTCTACCCTACCATTTTGAGCTGAGGTATAGGGACAAGGGTGCCTGAATTCAATCCCTTCTTGGTTCAAAAATTTTGAGAATGTCCTATACTCTCCACCCCAGTCAGATTGTAGTGTTTTGATCTTACAGTTCAGTTTGTTTTCAATGAGTTTCTTGAACTGAATGAAAATGTTTAAGGCTTCAGATTTTTGTTTTAAGTGGATAAATCCAAGTATGTCTGCTAAAATCATCAAGGAAGGATATATATAATACTTGAAACCTGAGATAGATGAGACGGGGGTTTTCCCCATATGTCAGTAAACAGGAGTTCTAGTGGAGCTTTAGCATGAGAGGAGGATAAAGAGAAAGGCAACAGATGAGATTTACCAAGTTGACAAGCATTGCAAAATGATTTGATTTCATTTCCTTTAATTTTGACATTACACGATTTAAGTACTAGATTCATCACTTGGCTAGAGGGATGACCAAGCCTCTTGTGCCATATATCAGAAGTTGTAATTGAAGATTCATGACTGGAAGTGACAGACGACAGGTTGCAGGAAGATTTATTTGTGAAGACTGACTCTAGGCTGGGATTCTTGGTGATTTGCTGAGGAAACTCCAGCTAATACAACCCATCTTTAATCGTCCCTTGCATTATCACTGCTCTCGTTAACTTGTCCTTACAAAACAACATTCAGGATGAAATTCCATATAAACATCATTGTCAAAAGTCAGTTTAGAGACACTTATGAGATTTTTCTTAATCTCTGGTACGTGAAGGAGTTTATTCAAGATTAAAGACTTGTTATTCAAGGTTGGGATGTGTGAAGTGCCAAAATGAGAGATATGCAACTTACTTCCATCTCCCACCATAATTTTCTCCTTACCATCATATTCATTGATGAGGAAAGGTTTCCTTTGTCTGATGTGATATGACTGCTAGCTCCAGTGTCAGCATACCAAGCAGGGTCATTCACTATGCTGAGGGATGCGATGAGGGCTGTAGGTGAGGTATTGTAACCTGTCCTTTGGTTTGGTGGAGCCCCAGTGTATCTGTCATCAAATCTGAAGTTACATATATTGGCTTTGTGACCTATCTTTCCACATACTTGGCAGATTGGTCTGTCATTTCCACCATATGTATAACCTCCTCTGTTTTTGCCCCTTCTCCCACCTCTGTAGTTGCTGAAATTGTTGAATCTTCCATCATAGCCTGATCTATGGGACTTGGAGCCATGATAGTTGGAACCAGACCTTTGGGAGAAGTTTGCTGAAGCCTGGTTGATGTTGATATCTGCAAAATCATTTCTCAGTAAGTTGAGATGTTCCAGCCTACTCTCATAGGTCATAAGAGTAGACTGCAGTTCCCCCCAGGATATTTGATCTCTACCATTAATCTGAACCACAATAGGAGTATAATCTTCACCTAAACCAGCCAAGACTTGAGTAACTAAGTCAGTGTGAGTCACTGTTTTTCCAGCGATTTCAAGGTTATCAGCCAATTGCTTTACCTTGTTAAGATACTGGTCAATATTCATTGATCCTTTCCTTGATTTCTGCACTTCACCGGCGAGGAAGATGATTCTCGACCTGTTCTGTACTCCAAAACTCTCTTCGATAGCAGTCCACAGCTGCTTTGAGTTTGTTGCACCCATGACTCTCATTGCAATGTCAGGGTCATTGAGGAGAAGAGCCAGCCCATAATTAACTAGTCTGTTGACATCCATTGTCCAAACTCAGGGTTCTTAACCATTTCGATGCTGGTGCCAGTATCACTTGTAACTTGGCTGCCAATAAATTCTTGGGGACACATCTTTGTCCCTAAGATATAACCTTCAAGGTTATGTCCTCGTATGATAGGTAAGATCATATTCTTCCATAGTAGAAAGTTGTTTTTGTCTAACTTGACTGAAACAACTTGGGTAAGATTAACCCCAAAAGGTGTCATGCTGCTGTTGCTCATCAGAGGAGTGACTGTGCTGCCTGAAGCTGAGACTGGTACTGAAATAGGATCAGCATTGAAGTTGCTGGCGTTTGCCATATTAAGGCTCTGATACAAAGTTAAGTTTAAGAGATGGTGAGAATGTGCAATAAACCGTGACCTACATTGTTGAGGTCATGAGCTTTATATAATTGAAGGGAAAATTTACAAGGAAGATTCTAGAATTTTAGAGCTGTGAATTAGTTCCTAAAATAGTGGATCATGTCAAGAATATTTTACAACAAATTAGTGTAGGACCACAAGCACAACAACCGGATGCAACAGCAAGGCTGAGTCAGCTGATGGAATCTCCAGCTAGCAGCTTCAGTTGATGATGTGGAGCTGACTAGGATAGATTAAGTTAACACAAGTGGTCAGGCTCGTGGTTTGACCTGGTTCATTCCTGCTGATGACCCTACCTTGATATCCAAGCAGCAACTCTTTGCCAGAATTGTTGGTGGGCTAGGTGGAAGAGCTGCTGAAGAAATCATATTTGGTGAGCCTGAGGTGACTACCGGGGCAGCTGGTGATTTACAACAGATTACGGGTTTGGCCAGGCAGGTAAACATTCTATTTCTACTCCTTGTGGTCTAGGATTCTGGAATAAATCATTAACTTAATGGATTATTAACTTGGTCATTTTATTAAAACGTTATGTTTCCTTGGTAGATGGTTGTCACTTTTGGCATGTCCCAATTAGGGCCATGGTCGCTCATGGACTCCTCTGGTCAAAGTGCTGATGTCATAATGAGAATGATGGCAAGGAATTCAATGTCAGAGAAACTTGCTGAAGATATTGATGCTGCCATTAAGAGGATTTCAGATAGTGCATATGAGATTGCTTTGAGGCAAATCCGGAACAACCGTGAAGCAATGGATAAGATAGTGGAGGTCCTTCTTGAGAAGGAGACAATGAGTGGAGATGAATTTCGAGCAATGCTATCAGAATTTGTCGAGATTCCTGCTGAAAATCGTGTTAGTCCGACACCTTCTCCTGTAACTGTATAATAGCCTGAATATATACGCTAACCACAGAGCAAATTCCAATTACACAGCCCTAATTGATCTGATGCTCTATATGATGTTTTTTGCTTCTGATATATAGCAATTCCCACAGAGATTAAATTTTATATCCTAAGATTTAGATTTATTGCTTTGTATTTCGTGTGAAGATTAGTGTAGTCAATGTAGTGTCTTTATTAGATCACTAGTCTTTATTTCACTATCTTTTCTGATAAGTTGTGTTGAGAATGACTTTGCAAGTAGTGATGGCAAAAAAATTCGTCCCGCCCCAGTGGGGATTGCTGCCCAGTCACGGGGCGGGGTGGGATGCCCGCCTCGAACCCGCCCTTGAAGAATAAAAAATAATAACTAACTACAAATTAAAAAAATATTAGTTAATTGGAAATTTTTGAAAAAATAAAAGGGGCAGGCCCTTGCCCCGCCCCGCCATGCCATCTCTATTTGCAAGTGGGGTTATACATTAGTGCATTTTCTCAGGATCATTCAAGCTCACGTAAATAGATACTATGTTTCAATATATATTCCGGTGTAGTTTGATAATAGTGTACTTTTTAATATATGCTACCCCCGTGTATGAAGAAAAAAAATCAATATATTTTGCACATGAAAGTTTGTGCATTGAACATTAAATTTAGTTCAATAAATGTTATTATCTAACCGTTAGGTTTTTAGATGTGATGGTTCAATATAGGACAATGAAAATTATAAATGTGCCATTTATGGATAACTTGATGCTGGGATGGCGCATGAACAATGCATATTTTTTATGCTGTCGGCAAAATTCATGTTGTACAGTTCATGAAAGTCGATGTTGCAAAATAAAAAAATAAAATTTAAACACTTATTTATTGATTTTCACACTTATCTTAGGCTTATGTTTATAAATAATGGTTGTCTCGTTAAGTTGTATATACTCACACTTGTTAAACATTCTAAGATAAGGGTAGAGATTTGTAAAGTCCCGATTTTTTTTTTAATAAAATAGAATTAATTATTCTATGTGCTATATTTTAATATTTTGGGAAGTGATGGACTAAAGTGTATATATATTGAATTATATTTTATTTGGGTCAAATATTTAAATATTGATAAAGTGATGATAAATATATCAATGTTGGGCTCGTTGGATAGCTCGAAATTAATCATGTATATTAGGCTCGAGAAAAAGTTTAGCAACTTACAAAAATACCCTTAAAATTGAGTGTATTTTGAAAAATCATATAAAACATATTTTGGAAGTGAAAAATACTGTGTAAAATCAAATGACATTAAAAAAAAAAAAAGTAATATTGAAAAGTGACAAACTGTCACTTTTTAAAGTTAAGTATCAGTTTTTTTTATTAAAAAATGACATACAATGTCACTTCTATTAAAAATTGATGTTTGTCACTAAAAAAATGATAAAAATAAAAAAAAGGTGGCTGAAAAAAGTGATAAAACACTAAAAAAAGTGACAAAATTCAAAAAAAAGTGGCGAATTAAAAAAAGTGACAAATTAAAAGAAGTTATACGAATTCAAAAAGTGAAGGACAATAAAAAAGTGACAAACACTCAAAAAGTGACAAAAAAAAAGTGACAATAAATAAAAAAAGTGACAAAATTCAAAAGAGTAGCAAAATTCAAAAAAGTGACAAAATTCAAAAAAGTGGCACAAATTAAAAGAGGTAATACAGATTAAAAAATTGACAAACAATAAAAAAAGTGACAAACATTGCTACATTATCCAATGATCCGTTGCACTAAATTCCTCATCCAACTCAGTACTCTGCACGCCCTTCGAGTCATCATCATAGTTACTATGATCACAAACAATAAATGGAGCAATCAACGAGTTTAAAGCATAAATAACTGGATATTGGGCTTCTTCCTACCAAAATAAGATTCTTTATTTAAAGCAGCTCCACTAAAACTGAACCACTTTGCTCGTTCTTTCTCCCCAAACTCCATTGCAAGATTCAGAGATCAAAAATAATAAAAATCCAATTTCGCATAATTTTCCAAAAAAAATCACAAATCCACCCAGCAAAACAAGCTAAACTAACGTCGAAGGATAATAAAGCAAATAGTCTTGGGCAAGTTGAATACATACAAATAGTTACATATAAATATTTAAATACAGATACATAAGGAGAAGAAATAAAATAGTCTTCCACGAATCAACGACTTTTTTTCCTCTAAAATCTTGGGCAACGAAGTTCGAAATTCTTTGGGTCCAAATTCAGATTCGAGTGTAGTAGAACGATGACATTAATTGGATGAGATGGTTTCTTTGAGAGCTTTCTAGAAGTTCTGGAAATTGAGACTGATTGGAGTTTTTGCACCGGTTGATAGTTTTAGGAGGTATTAAATATGTGATTAAATCATTTAATTAATTAATAGGGTATTAATCAAATTAATTATATTTTCAGGGTATTGGACCTAATTTTCCCAAAGTTTAATCGAATAAGTTAGGCCCAAGATTTTTCAATTTATAAAAGTGAGTACTAATTGATTTTTTTTTTTTTTTTTAAATGTTGTATTTAAAAAAAAAGTGCATGTGTACGTGTAGCTAAATGGAAAAAGGTGTAAATTGGTTTTAAAGTGATTTGTTGCCTTGATTTTGGGAATTTATGGGAGTTGTCAATTAGTTTTAATTTAATATTATTTATTTTTCTTGATTTTAGGAATTGATAGTGATGTTTTACCACGTGTAGATTAAGGATGGCAACGAGGCTGATATAAGACAGGTCGACCATTCCCACTCCCGCCCCGTCGGGTATTTTTGTTACCTTGCTCCATCCCTATACCCGATTAAAGTGGAATGAGGCGGGTTTGGGACGGGACAAGTCCTCTGCCCCGTTTATCGCCCCATTTATTTTTTCTTTATTTTATTTTTTGCTTTTATTTTTTTTATATCTTTAGTTCGTAAATATTATTATTTTTTACTAATTTGTTAAAAACAACTTATGTTAAAGATGATAAATTTATTATTTTTTTCGATAAAAAACTTAAATTTAAAATTAATTTTAAATAGGGGCGGGTAGCGGGGCGGGGACTATATTTTTTGTACCCGCCGCATACCTACTTTGGGGTAATAACAATCACCCCGTCCCCGCCTTGTTTACCCGGTTAGGTGGGTAATCCCTGCCCCATTCGGGGTGGGGCCCCACGGGTATCGAGTTGAACGAGTTTTTTTACCATCCCTAGTGTAGATTGATAGGAAAGGAAATGATTTTTTATGGTATAGAATTTCCGGAATGTAGACTTTATGGTCGGGGAAAACACGGTAGTTTACATGATTTTGGTCCGTATTGGATAGTGAAAAATGAAGTAGATTAGACTACTACCTTTATTAGGGATTGTGGTTGTGCTCTATATAACCATATGAGCGCAATAGAATTTTCTCACCAAATAAAATCATTATTCAACACGATAGTACGGACCCTGAATGTGATTTTGTCGCCTTTCAAATTATCTAATCTAACGAGGTAGGATACTACGTGCAAGTTATTATGTCCTTGCAATATTATAATTTTTTTACGTAATTTATTTCATGAAATGCTAATTAACCTACGGGTCTCAACGAAATGAAATGAAATGTGAGATCTCATTTGGGTTTTCTCGATATGTTGCACAGAAATGTGTTACAGCATTCGATTGATCTCCGATTGCTCTTGATGAAATGATGGTACGAAAAGTTGTAAATTTATGTTTAAAAAATTATTATATAGTTTTGGACACACGTATCCTACCGAATTTAAATTACTCATTCCTTCAAATTTTAACATTTCAGGTTTGATCGGTCAACGTGGATGGTAGCTGGGCAGTGTGCTGGTTGTCAAGTAATAAATTTTCAGAAAAACATTCAATAATAAATTTGTTACGTTTTCTTTACTTCTATTAAATGTTTTAGATTTCGTGACTCTATGTTTTATTCAATATTTAAATGTTCAAATAAATTAAGAGTTTAAGATTTTAAAATTAAATAATTCTGCTTCAAGTGTTATTATGAAAAGATATGGTAACCTCCCAAAATTTAAGTTAATAAAATTTGGGACGTTACAAGATTCCTCAAGCAATCTGGGAAAATCAGAAAAAACATCTAAATGAACGATTTGAGGATAGTAATTAAATGCAATATCACTAATATGCAATTCTCCATTACCAATGAAATATATTTTCATGAGTAAAAGATAATCACCAACGAAAATTTAAAAGCTATTCTGGACGTCGATAAAAGTAAAGTTAAGAAATACACAGAAATTGCCTAAATAAAGGTATGACCTTTGACCATTCAAAAGTAGTAAACTACCAAAAATACTCCTAAATAAATTTTTTACAAATAAGCTATTATAGTATAAAAAAAAATAACAATTTAGTCCTAGCAAATTTATTTTAATCTCAAAGTTATCATATTTTCTCAAACTAACTTAATCATGACTGATAATAATTATAAAATGAAAAAATCTAGAATTAAAAAAGGTCCATACAAGATTAAAACAACTGCAAAGAATAAAAAAGAAATTGAATTCGAAAATGAAATTGATGAGATAGGATATCAAAAACAATTGTTTGCATCTTAAGAAATATTAAAATGTTTCAAAGAAAACTTATTAGAAAATTTCGCTAGAAGAATTGTAAGATCTATAATTATAAAAAATATACAAGATATTATAGATAAATTAGGAAAAAGAATAAAAAAATATCTCAAAATATAATATACCTTTTAAACCAAGTATACTATAGTTGATAAACAAGGAAATGAAGAATGCATGTGAATCTTTCTCTATAAAAAGGAAGGATGAGAGCCTTAGAAAAGAGGGAAGAAAAAATGGCTAAAAAATACTTCATATTTCAAATATCTTCTTGAAGGAAAAAAAAAAAAAAAAGAAGAGCAAACATTTGTAGTTATAATTATAATTTGCAAATCGTTATTAATAAAATTATCATTTACATTTTAAGTTGACATGAATCTTGTTCATATAATTTTCGACGTCAACAGATAATTTGAAGATGAAAGCTCCATTTGTGTAAAAACTTCCACAATTTCCACAATAAAAGATAAGGAAAATCTCAACATCCAATGGAATAGTTTTTCTAGTTTACTTCATATTTCAAATATCTCCTGGAAGGAGAGAAAAAAAAAAAAAAAAAAGAGCAAACGTTTGTAGTTACAATTGTAATTTGCAAATTGTTATTAATAAAATCATCATTTACATTTTAAGTTAACATAAATATTGTTCATGCAATTTTCGACGACAACATATTATTTGAAGATGAAAGCTCCATTTGTGGAAAAACTTCCACAATTTCCACAATAAAAGATAAGGAAAAATCTCAACATCCAATTGAATAATTTTTCTAGTTTACTTCATATTTCAAATATCTCCTTGGAGGAAAAAAGGAGCAAACGTTTGTAGTTACAATTGTAATTTGCAAATCGTTATTAATGAAATTATCATTTACATTTTAAGTTGACATGAATCTTGTTCATGCAATTTTCGACGTCAACAGATTATTTGAAGATGAAAGCTCCATTTGTGGAAAAACTTCCACAATTTCCACAATAAAAGATAAGGAAAAATCTCAACATCCAATGGAATAATTTTTCTAGTTTACTTCATATTTCATATCTCCTTGAAGGAAAAAAAGAGCAAACGTTTGTAGTTACAATTGTAATTTGCAAATCGTTATTAATAAAATTCTCATTTACATTTTTTTAAGTTGACATGAATCTTGTTCATACAATTTTCGACGTCAATAGATTATTTGAAGATGAAAGCTCCATTTGTGGAAAAACTTCCATAATTTCCACAATAAAAGATAAGGAAAAATCTCAACATCCAATGGAATAATTTTTCTAGTTTCATAGTGAAGCAAAGTTTGTTTTATTTTTGGAAAAAGTGAAGTTCATAATGGTGTGATGCTACAATTCATTTATTTCAATAACAATATGTAATAAATACTATAAAATCCTTATCATGTATGAATTTTGTATTATTAATTCTCATTAATTAACATTCACATTAATCTAGATTCAATAAATTTTGACTTGAAAAATCTTGACCTGCATAAATGTAGTTATTATAAATAAATTTATTTCCATTAACATAACTAGAAATTTTAATAGATTTTTAAATTCATTATTAACAATTAATTCTTATGTACCAAATGTAGGGATGGCAAAAAAGCTCGCCGGCTCGGGCCGAGCCGAGCCTCATTTTTTTTTGGCTCGGCTCGACTCGGGCCCAAAAAAGCTCGATTCAAGCCCGAGCTTTTTTCTTTAATTTATAGTACGTATAAACTGCACAAATTTTAAATTTTTTAAGTAAAAAATGTAGATTTGACATTAAAAAAAAAACAAAAAAATCGAGCCAGCCCGGGTACTTGTTTTATTTATCCACCATTTAACATTTCATGTAGCTAATTTGATCACTCGTCCCAATTTTGTAGAGTATGGATCAACTGGATTAGTATCAACTATGGCGGATGTTTATAGCTATGGGATTATACTGATGGAAACATTTACCAAGAAGAAGCCAATAGATGATATGTTTGTCGGAGAGTTCACAATGAGAAAATGGGTGCTTGAATCATTCCCAAATGCAATAAAGCAGATAGTGGATGTCAATTTAGTGAATGCTGCTGAAGATAATATTCGAGCCATGGAGAGTTGCTTCACATTAATCATGGAACTAGCACTAGAATGCACGACTGATTTGCCCGAGGAGAGGCTCAATGCTAAAGATGTTCTGACAAGGCTCAAGAAGATTAAAACTTGGTTTTGTTAAAGCATAATTATATGTTTCTATTGCAGGAAACTTGGCTATTGGCTTCCATTGTTATGTTGCAGTGAGTTGTAGTTGTTTGTGGCCCCAAAAATATGTAAGTAGACAACATTTAGATGTTGTGGTGTAAGAAAATTTTTTTGTACCATAAATAATGTTCATTAAGTGAGAATATTGTTATCCTTTTTTAATACGCAGCAGCAGTAAATTATTAGTACAAAAAAGCAGAAAAAATGAAGCTTTTTTGAAATATGCAAATCAAGAATAATAATTTAAGCTAATGAAAGTTGAACTAGAATACATAAAATCTTCAATCATAGTAAGAAAGGGAATGAAACAAGATGATAGTAATTCATTTCAGGTAACCAAAATGATACATCATTTTATGAAGTTCTACAGTCACTTAACACTTTGTCGAGTCAATCACTTCTGTAAGTTGCCCGTTAAGTAACCAAAATTCAATCATTTTTGTAAGTTGCCCTTTAAGTAATCACTTGACATTTTACCGGTCAATTGCCCCCATTTATAAATTTACACACATTTAACGTTCTCATGTACACACCTTCCCGATTATTTTGCACTCATTTGTTCTCTTCTCCAATGGCAATGATACTTTGCAATGGGTGCGAGTGTCGGATTGTCAAATCTGGAGCAGTTCGATCCATGTGTCACCAAGGATCCCAAGGATTCGATACTCGGCGTTACCAAGGCCTTCCTCACTGATCATAGTCTTAATAAAGTCAATGTCGGAGTTGTGAGTATTCCATTTGCTTTCTCCCAGAAATTTCTATGCTGTTCGTTTTCCTTTTTTCTACTATTTTACAATTATTAATTACTGCCATCTTTGAACACTTTTACTGTGATGTATGGGTAAATTCACCTGCGGTCACTGAAATTTTAGAAAATTCTGAATTAGGTCATTAAACTTTCATTTGTCTCAATTGGGTCATTGGACTTCAATTTAGTTTCAAATTTTACCAATTTGTAGCATTTAATCACTTGATGTTCCAAAACTAATGGAAATTACTTAGTCGGCAGCCAAATAATTACGGATCTTCCACGTGATTGCGATGTGGCTTACTAGCTTGCAACCGTGCATTAACATACCACTTTATAAAAATGCTAAATTCAAAACAATTCATAGATAGAATCATAGAAAGCATTACATTTTATATTTCCACATATTCGTTGCTTATTTGGCACAATAATCATTGCTTAGTTTGGGTGCCACACATCGATTAGGTATATAATACCTTATGATTTGGCTGTCAACTTAGAAAAAATTTCATAAATTTTGAGTTAGGTGTGTGTAAGTAACGGAGTAGTGAATCATTAATTAAATTAAAAATCAATGACCCAATTGTGACAAATTAAAGTTGAATGACTCTTTTTAAGATTTTACTAGAAGATATGGTTGTGAGCGAGCCAAGAGATGTATTAGGACTGCAAGCTACAACTAGTGGCAGAGCCAGCACTCGACGAGGGGGCAGGATCGCGAGTGCTAGCTCCACTGCAAGTCATCGTCGCTGATTTGAAGGGGGGACACAACCGACAGAAATTCTCAAAAAGCTGAGGTTGGAGTCTTGGAGATGATGATTCATGATTAGGCCTTTTTTTTTAAAATGTGATTGTGGGCCTTTTTTCTTATTGGGCCTCCTTTTTATATAAAAAAAAGGCCCAACCTAATGCCCAAACCCAATCTTATACTAGTAAATTTCAATGGGGAAATTAGGCCTAGTGCCCTAAAAAATTAACCAATTTGATTTATACTCTTTTAATTAATTAAAATCCTTGAAAATCGTAATTAATATGTTGTAAAAAAAGATTCTCTTCCCTCACGTAACCATGGTTTCCGCTTTAGTTGTATTTTCTCCTGAACTATGCATAAAGCCATGGCAGAATACTAGCAATTCTTCTAACAAACTTAAAATTCCTTCTGGCCTTTCTCAAAACAAGATCCAAACTGTAGTATGGTGCAAGAAAAAAGGAGAAATATTTCATAGTTTTGTGATAAATGGGCATTTATACTCTGATTCGCCATCTTTTATTAAAGTCTTGTTACCGAAGTCTGTGATTCCTTTTGCTGTCTCTCTCGCTGTTTTTCTATGGTCTGGTTCATGAAATTTTGCTTATTTGTTTATTTGAGCATTTCTTTTTTGTGGACTCTTTCTATTTTGCTGAAACTTGCATTTTCATTTGCCTATGAATTTGGATTTTTTTGTAGTTTGTTTTTTATTGTTTTGTCACTTTTTTTTTAGTGTTCAAATATGTCTACCATATGTTTGATGAAATGTCCAAATGATGGAAGCTTTTTTTATTGATGACAAAGTTTGACATGCTTTTTTGCCTTCTATCTTCCCAAAACTAAATGTGGTAAAATTGTGTTATTTGTCACTTTTTAAAGTTTGTCACTTTTTTGTATGTGTCACTTTTTTTCAGTTTTGTCACTTTTTTTTTTAGTTTGTATCACTTTTTGAGTGTGTGTTATCTTTTTTGAGTTTTATCACTTTTCTTTGAGTTTGTGTTTGTCTTTTAAAAAAAAGTGACTCAAAGTTTTTTAGTGTTCAAATATATCCACCATGTGTTTGATGAAATGTTCAAATGGTGGAAGCTTTTTTATTGACAAAGTTTGACAAGTTTTTTGCATTCTATCTTCCCAAAGCTAAATGTGGTAAAATTGTAGTATTTGTCACTTTTTTAAGTGTATTTTATTTTTTTTTGTATCACTTTTTGAGTGTGTGTTTGTCACTTTTTTTTAGTTGTCATTTTTATTTTTTTTTAGTTTGTGTCAATTCTTTTAAAAAAACAAAAAAATGACAATTTTCATAAAAAAAATAGTGACATTGTGTCACCTTTTTATTTTACACAATAATTTTTACTTTCTAAAAACCTTTCATGTGATTTTTCAAAACATTCATAATTTTAAGGGTATTTTTGTAGCTGCCCCAATTTCAATTGCAAACAAAACACAAACCTGCAACCACCAATTGTGCAAATTGAATCTTAATCTCTCCCGTGGTCGAACCCGGCGGTCCCAGTCTCAGCCCCTGCCCTGCTGCCGGTTGCCGACGACGCCTAGCCTCTCTGCCTCCGATCTCCGCCACTGGGTTCGCAGCTTCACTGTTGTGAGCTGCTTTTTTTTTGGTTCTTTCAGAGTTTAGTTGATTTTTTTTCATTTATCATTTATGATTCATGTTTTATGAATTATGTTTATGAGTTATGGATGTGTTTGTGAGCCTGCAATGTTGACTCTTGACTGTGAGCATTTTGATTTTTGAGAATTGGGGATGTTGTGAATTTGAGAATATTGGGAATTTTCATTTATGCTTTACCAACTGTTGAGAAATTTCTGGTACCCCGTAAAAGATCATGGTATTTGTTAGGTGTTTAAACGTGCTGTGATGGATTGAAGTAGTGAATAGTTATGTCTTTCTATTATGTGATTTTGGGAATTGTAGGGAATGCAAGATGTATCACAAGAGATCAAAAGGGGGAGAGCACAGATGGAAGAAAATGAGCAGTTGTCTATACTTATGAAGGGACTTCCGGGTTAAAATTGGAAAGACACATAGTTTGCCAATGACAATATCAAGTTTCGGTTAGTTGAGGTAGGTCTTTCATTTGTGGAAAAACTTCCAACAATTTCCACATCGAAAGATAAAGAAAAGTCTCTGCGAGTAATTTCTCCGATTTGGTAGTCAAGCAAAGTTTGTTTTATTTTTTAGAAATATAGAGTCCACATTAGCACCAGTTCCTTGAGATAATACCCCAACATACACAACCAAAAATAACCTTTGTGCACTTATCTTGCATGAAGCTTTTATTTTATGTATACACACACACTTACATCAAAGATCGCTTGAATGGGTTGAATATCGAGGAAAACCGGTTATGTTTGAGCATAAATCAAAACCTATTTCACTGAATTCCCTCCGAAGAAAATTGTTGAATCACCTAGATAGGGCTGGGCTTGTTCTGCTTAAATTTAAATCGATTTTGGTTATTAAAAGCAGAATCTGTCGGTTCTAGTCCAACTTTGATAGCTAGAATTGATATATCGAGTTTGCCTGACATTTATTTTTTCAAATATACAAAATGGTATCGCATTAATCTAAATAGTTTAAATTAAGTGTTCTTAGTAAGCATAAAACTTTCTCTTCTGACTGTCAAAAAAGAAAAAAAAAAAGTCTCTAAAAGCTATATCTAGATTTACATAAGACAAACCATTTAGAATTTAGAGTTCTGCACACTTAAGCTACTTTTATTTTCTTAAGAAAAACTCCACATTCTACTAGAAAATGTGGGGTATTAGTGGACTTTGAAGTCTCTAAAAGCTAATTATTTCTCTTGAATTATTGGAAGAATGCAACTTTCATATGTGGAAAAACTTGCACAGTTTCCACATTGAAAGATAAAGAAAAGTCTTTGCATCCAATGTAATAGTTTCTCCAGTTTGATAGTTAAGCAAAGTTTGCTTTAGTGGGGTCCCCAATGGCAGCAGTCCCTTAAGATAAAACCACAGTAAAAAATAGTCCTAAAAGCTCCATTCTTGCCCACATCTGTTCCTAATAGCCCATCATTCTACTTAAGAGGAAGGATGCTACTTTTGGGACATTGGTTGCAGCAGCTTGATCTCCTTAAAAGTGTTTCATTCTCTTCATATGTAGAACAAGAGTTGGAAAATTGTCTTATAAGCAATATTAAACACTTTTGGTCGAACTTATATGCACTAAGCTAAATAATATAAATTAAGTTTTCTTAGTAACCATAAACACCTTCTTGTGACTTAAAAGGAAAACAAAAACAATATCTTTTAGGATTCACTGTTTTACACAATTTGATACTTTCATCTTCTTAAGAAAAACTCCACATTCTACTAGAAAATGTGGGTATTAGTGGACTTTGAAGTCTCTAAAAGCTAATTATTTCTCTTGAATTATTGGAAGAATGCAACTTTCATACGTGGAAAAACATGCACAGTTTCCACATTGAAAGAAAAAGAACAGTCTGCCAATAGTTTCTCCAGTTTGATAGTCAAGCAAAGTTTGTTTTATTTTTGGAAAAATGGAGTCCACAATAGCACTAGTTCCTTGAGATGAAACCCCAACCAACACTTAACCAAAAATTACCTTTGTACACTTATCTTGAGGGAAGCTTTTATTTCATATACGCACACACTTGTATCGAAGAGAGGCTTGAGTCAACACAGTCCTAGAAGCTCCATTCATGACCACTTCTGTTCCTAAGATCCATCATTCTACTCAAAAAGAAGGATGCTACTTTCGGGACATTGGTTGCAGCGGTTTCTCCTCTTTAGTGTCCTCATTATCTATATATAGAACAAGAGTTGTAAAAATTCTTATAAGGAATATTAAACACTTTTATCGAACTAAGATGAATAATATAATTTTTTTCTTAGTAACCATAACAACCTTTCTTGTGACATTTAAAAAAAAAAAAAAAACCACCTGTAAATATAAATTCAAGCTATTTCTAGCCTTGCAAAAGACTAACGTTGAGAATTTACAGTTTTAAGTTTTGCACAGTTTAAGCTACTTTTATTTTCTTAAAAGAATCTCCACATTCTATTAGAAAATGTGGAGTATTCGTGGAATTATTTCTTTTGGACTATTGGGAGAATGCAACTTTTAGTTTGTGGAAAAACTTCCACATGAATTTCCACATTGAAAGACACTGCATGCAATGTAATAATGGAAAGACTGTTGAAGTGTGAGGTTTTGTTAAATACGGCATCCATTATGGTCCACCGATATTGGAAGTTGTGTGTTTTACTTGGAAAATGTTAGGTATTAGTGGATTTTGAAGACTCTTTATTTCTTTCGAATTATTGGAAGAATGTACCTTTCATTTGTGGAAAAACTTCAACAATCTCCACATCGAAAGACAAAGAAAAGTCTCTGCGAGTGATTTCTCCGGTTTGGTAGTCAAGCAAAGTTTGTTTTATTTTTCGAAAATATAGAGTACAAATTAGCACCAGTTCCGTGAGATAAAACCACAACATACACTTAACCAAAAATAACCTTTGTACACTTATCTTGCATGAAACTTTTATTTTATGTATACACACACACTTGCATCAGAGATCGTTTGAATGAGTTGAATATCGAGGAAACCCGGCCATGTTTGAGCATAAACCAAAACCTATTTCACTAAATTCCCTTCAAAGAAAATTGAGTAATAATGAAGCACCTAGATAGGGCTGGGCTTGTTCTGCTTAAATTTAAATTGATTTTGGTTATTAAAAGCAGAATCAGTCAGTTCTAGTCCGACTTTGATAGCTAGAATTGATATATCGAGTTCGCCTGACATTTATTTTTTCAAATATACAAAATGGTATCGCATTAATCTAAATAGGTTAAATTAAGTGTTCTTAGAAAGTATAAAACTTTCTTCCGACTGTCAAAAAAAAAAGTCTCTAAAAGCTATATCTAGACTTTCATAAGACAAACCATTTAGAATTTAGAGTTCTGCACACTTTTATTTTCTTAAGAAAATCTCCACATTCTACTAGAAAATGTGGGTATTAGTGGACTTTGAAGTCTCTAAAAGCTAATTATTTCTCTTGAATTATTGGAAGAATGCAACTTTCATATGTGGAAAAACTTGCACAGTTTCCACATTGAAAGATAAAGAAAAGTATTTGCATCCAATGTAATAGTTTCTCCAGTTTGATAGTTAAGCAAAGTTTGATTTAGTGGGGTCCCCAATGGTAGCAGTCCCTTAAGATAAAACCACAGTAAAAAATAGTCCTAAAAGCTCCATTCTTGCCCACATCTGTTCCTAATAGCCCATCATTCTACTTAAAAGTGTTCCATTCTCTTCATATATAGAACAAGAGTTGGAAAAATGTCTTATAAGCAATATTAAACACTTTTGGTCGAACTTATATGCACTAAGCTAAATAATATAAATTATGTTTTCTTAACAATAAACACCTTTCTTGTGACTTAAAAGGGGAAAAAAATATTAGGATTTACTGTTTTACACAATTTGATACTTTCATCTTCTTAAGAAAATCTCTACATTCTACTAGAAAATGTTGAGTATTAGTGGACTTTGAAGTCACTTAAAGTTATTTATTTCTTTTGGACTATTGGAAGGATGTAATTTTCATTTGTGGAAAAACTTCCACAATTACCACATTGAAAGGAAAAGAAAAGTCTCTGCCAATAATTTCTCCAGTTTGATAATTGGAAGAATGTAACATTCATTTGTGGAAAAACTTCCTCAATTATGACATTGAAAGAAAAAGAAAAGTCTCCGCTAATAATTTCTCCAGTTTGATAGTCAAGCAAAGTTTGTTTTATTTTTGGAAAAATGGAGTCCACAATAGAACCAGTTCCTTGAGATGAAACCCCAACCAACACTTAACCAAAAATTACCTTTGTACACTTATCTTGAAGAAAGCTTTTATTTCATATACACTCACACACACTTATATCAAAGAGAGGCTCGAGTCAACACAGTCCTAGAAGCTCCATTCATGACCACTTATGTTCCTAAGGTCCATCATTCTACTAAAAAAGATGGATGCTATTTTCGGGATATTGGTTGCTGCGGTTTCTCAGTGCCCTCACTGTCTTTATATATAGAACAAGAGTTGTAAAAATTATTATAAGGAATATTACACACTTTTATCGAACTTTTAATTGGCTCTATAAATGGAATATTTTCCCGTGCATTTTTCTTAAAGCAATACTGGACAACTTTAAGCCACTGTCCAATTCTGCTAAAATTTTGAGCACTCAAATTGCTTATAAAATATTCAGCCGATTGACCCGTTCCGTAGCTCTCTCTACACCGCCCCTTATTACTCTTGATTTACATTATGAGAAGACGGATTTGCCCTCATCATGAATTCTCCAAAAGATTCGAACAGGACATTTTTGGTATTTCAATTGACCATTTTTGCTTGGTGTTTTGTCAAACATGTATACAAAGAACGTACAAGTAAAATAATTTATCATGTGAACACAAACCAAAAAAGTGATGTTTAAAGAACAGCTCAATCACATAATACTTTCATTTATTTTTGTCAATTAGGGTCCGTTTGATTTCGCAAATAGAATTTGGGTGGAAAGAAAATGAATTACAGGGAATTGAACTGTTTAGAATTTGTTTTACTGAGAATTGTAATTAATTGTATTTTATTGATATAATTTTTCACTTGGAAAATGTTGAAAGATTGGTGTCCGTTTGATTTTGTTTTCATGGAAATTGTCAATTAAAGTGATATTTTTTTACCATTGAGTTTAGAATTTATTTTAATTGCAAAAAAAAAATAATAATAAATAAAAAATTTACTATACCGAATATCATTTGTTTGGCTTTGTTTTGTATGGAAATTATCAATAAAAGTGATAAATTTTTTTACCATTGTATCTAGAATTTTTTTTAATTGAAAAAAAAAAACATGGAAAACCATTTTCCCACCAACGATTTCAAGGAAAAGCAAGAAAATGTGAATGTATGAGAAAAAGTGGGAAAATCATTTTCCATAGAATTGGCTCTCTATCAAACACACTCCTACTGTCCAATATACAAACTACTTTTTAGTGATTGAATATTTGTAAATTTGCGGATTCTTAGTAAAACATACATACCCCCTTGAAAAGAAAAGCACGTGATAGAGGGGCCTTCAACTAGAGTAGTGGTTCATGGTCACCGAGATTTATTAATAGGTTACCACTTGTTCATGATGAAACCCCAACCAACACTTAACCAAAAATTACCTTTGTACACTAGTATTGACGAAAGCTTTTATTTCATATACGCACACACTTATATCGAAGAGGTTTGAGTCAACACAGTCCTAGAAGCTCCATTCATGACCACTTCTGTTCCTAAAATCCATCATTCTACTCAAAAAGACATATGCTACTTTCTTTCGAGACATTGGTTGCAGCGGTTTCTCCTTTTTAGTGTCCTCATTGTCTTTATACATAGAACAAGAGTTGTAAAAATTCTTGCATAAGACAAACGTTGAGAATTTACAGTTTTAAGTTTTGCACAGTTTAAGTTACTTTTATTTTCTTAAAAGAATCTCCACATTCTATTAGAAAATGTGGAGTATTGTAAATTAATGAATTTTAAACTGAATAAACTTAGATTGTCAAAGAAGACAACTTAAGCACCGTTTGTTAAAGATGTTGAGTGCACTCACATCTTTAGCCCAATGTCGATAACATTAACAATTCTTTCTGTGCCTAATCTTTTGGACCCTAACTAAACTATATATTATTCAAATTAACAGTGTTTGGAAAAAATATAAAAAAAGCCTTAATTGTCAAAGAAAGACACCTTAAGCTACGTCCGTTGAACGCCAACCATTTGTCCATGGAATACGCACTGACACAAAATTCCACTTCATAATCATAGTCCGTGTTCACTGTTAGAAATGCGCTTACAGAATATTCCATATGGAAAACACTGCCAAAAGCTATTAGAAAATTAGTGAGAGTTCATACCGAAATTCTAATATATATAAATAAGAGTACACTTATGGAACTCATCATTACAAGTCCCCCTCCCAATTTTCTTTATGCATTTCAAATTAGCCATGGGAAAGAATGTCATCTTTATGTTGCTCACAATGCATTACTTTCTTATCAACATTGTTGCATCTCTTAATAGCTCCACCGACGAATACGCCCTTCTAGCCTTCCGATCTCAAGTAACTTTAGGTCGAAATAAAATATTGGCAAAAAATTGGTCGCAAGGAACCTCGTTCTGCAATTGGGTGGGCATAAGTTGTGGGACGAGATATCAAAGAGTTACGGGCTTGAATCTTGCAAATATGGGTCTAGGAGGTATTATTGCTAAAGAAATCGGTGAACTCTCTTTTCTGAGATCCTTGATTATTAGCAATAATAATTTTCATGGGTTTATCCCGAATGAAATTGGTAATTTAAGTAAGCTTCAAGAAATAGAGATGCAAGATAATGAGTTAAATGGTCCTATTCCAACAAGTTTTGGATTTCTTGAAAATTTACGGAAGTTAAATCTCTCCTTTAACAAACTCAACGGGGATATTCCAAATAGGATTTTCAACC
Organism: Fraxinus excelsior; assembly: GCA_019097785.1. Classification (NCBI taxonomy): domain Eukaryota; kingdom Viridiplantae; phylum Streptophyta; class Magnoliopsida; order Lamiales; family Oleaceae; genus Fraxinus; species Fraxinus excelsior. The sequence goes on along the minus strand of CM032625.1, from coordinate 44,784,125 downwards.
TCTCTTCTTTGATAGAAATTAGTTTAACGAGCAATAGTCTCACAGGAAGTCTTCCTCCACACATCTGCTACAATCTTCCAAAGCTAGAGAGGTTAAGGATTCCACTGAATCATATAAGTGGCAACATTCCTCCAAGCTTGGGAACATGCACGAATCTTGAACTACTTTCTCTGTCGTACAATCATTTCTCCGGAAGAATTCCAATGGAAATAGGGAACTTGTCAAAGCTTCAAATTCTATATCTTGGAGAAAATTATTTTACAGGTGCGTACGTTTAACGAGTTGTCCCTTCACATCATAAAACATCTCTTACATTACATACATAGTGATTGGCGTGTTGATGCCCATGGAGTATAGCTGGACTAGAAGTTATGTATGAACTTACCCCTGAAACCTCCATTGTGCATTTTGAAACTAGGAACCAATTTTGGCCCATAAATATGCAAAAGCGCGTAGAAAATTAGACCAACAAACCTATATAAAGAATTAAAGATGTCATCAAACCCTTTTGAACAAAAGAAGATGCAATATGCAATACCTGATGGTACAATCTCCATGTTACAATTCCTTTCTTTTACACTCTTTGAGACAAATGTGTTTCAGTATGGATAACATTTTCCAAATACTTATTAAAGATACATCGTATTAACATCAAATCCTATGTACCCAATCAATATAATGTTTAGTTAATATTTTATAATCGTTTCATTAGGCTGGCTAGCCGCTGGGGTGAAGATGGATACCTCTAGCGACTAGCCAGCCTAACCTCAATATAATGTTTAGTCAATATTTTATAATCTTTTCATTATTAATTGAATTTAGTTATTTGTTAGCTTGAGGAGCCAAATTCAATTTCAGTTAAAATTAATTATTAAACATTTCTTCGTTAGCAGCAAAGATGAGCTCTGTACTTTGGAGTATTTCGATTAACATTATAAAAGTTATGAGTGTTTCTTTTACAATTTTTGGACGTAAAATGTTTATTCAATATTCAATTACAAATCAACAAATTATTGATTTTCAAGATTCACAGGTATTTTAAGAATTAACTTAATTTAGATTTATTCTTTATTCTCGTATATTGTTCATTTTGCCTTGCATCACCTTGTTTACTAAATAATTTAATATTGTAAATTAATTTATACATTTGTAATTATAAAATCATTCTTACTTTAAAAATATATATTAGAGCCACCAATATTTTAACATAATATTTTGATTAAATTTAATTGATCTCTTTACTTTCAGTATTAACATTTGATAATAACTTTTTGAAACTTCAAATATTTTAATTTTGATTTTTGATTTTGTTCTAAATGTATTCACAGGAAGCATCCCATATGGAATTGGAAACTTATCAGGACTTCAAAATTTATATTTGAGTGAGAATATCTTAACAGGTAAACTATCTATTATTTATTAGTACTTTTGGAATTCATTAATTTGAGTGTGTTGACAAACACAGGTATAATTCCGCATTCAATTGGCAGTTTATCAAATTTAAAGTTGTTTACTATTTATGACAACCGTCTTCAAGGTCAAATACCTGATTCCATCTTCAATCTCTCCATGTCACGACTACTTTCTTTTGGTGGGAATAATTTATCTGGCAATCTTCCATTGTCAATTGCCAATGGGCATCCTAATCTCGAAATTCTCATTCTTAGTGACAATCAATTGAGTGGAGAAATTCCTGCCTCTATTTCAAATTTTTCTAAGCTTACTAATTTGGATCTTGGTGACAACTCCTTTAGTGGACGAGTACCCATGAATCTTGGAAATTTACAGAACCTACAGATTCTAAGTTTTGAGAGAAATCAGTTGACAAATGATCCTTCAATGCTCGAATTGGATTTTCTTATTTCATTGAAAAATTGTAGAAAGTTGAAGAAAATATGGATGGGAAACAATTATTTTGATGGAAAATTACCAAAAACCTTGGGTAATTTGTCATCATCTCTTGAAACTTTTTATGCCGATCAGTGTGGTATCAAAGGTATCATTCCGAATGAAATTGGTAATTTGAGCAACTTGATCGAGTTAGACATTGGAGGCAATGAATTGACAGGAAGAATTCCTGACACATTGGGTCGATTAAGAAAATTGCAAAAGCTGAGACTTGGTGAAAATAAACTATGTGGACCAGTACCTACCAGCCTTTGCAATTTGGTAAATCTGTTTTCTGTATCTTTGGAGTCAAATCGGCTTTCTCAACAGATACCAACTTGTTTAGGAAATATAACCACTTTACGAAAAATTTATTTAAATTCCAACTCATTGACTTCCACTATCCCATCCACAATGTGGACTAACAAGGAAATTCAGATTTTGAGTTTAGCTAATAATTTGCTGAATGGGTCGCTGGCTCCAGAAATTGGAAACATGAAGAACATGCAAGAGTTATATCTATCAGGAAATCAATTCTCAGGTACTATTCCTAACACTACAGGACAACTTCAAAGTTTGGAAAATCTAACATTATCAAACAATCGATTACATGGTCCTATACCTGATTCGTTTGGTAATCTGATTTCATTGAAAATGTTGGATTTATCCAAGAACAAACTCGATGGTGTAATCCCCAAGTCAATGGAGAAAATTGAGTACCTTGAGTATTTCAATGTTTCATTCAATGAACTCAGTGGTGAAATTCCAAATGGAGGGCCTTTTAAGAACTTTACCTCTGATTTTTTCATTGGCAACGGAGAATTATGTGGAGCATCTCAATTTAAGGTCAAGTCATGTAATACAACTCGATTATCGAGCAATACCAGATTTTTGAAGTACATTTTACCACCAATTGCTGTTGTATTGAGTCTGGCCATTACTATTGTTTATTTCATAAGATGTCGTCGTAGCAGAAATACACTTCTTCCAACTCAGTCTACTTCCCCCGTCACTGTCAAGAGGATTTCATATTATGAAGTGCTAAATGCTACAAATAAATTTGGTGAAGAGAATCTGATTGACAAAGGCAGTATTGGTTCAGTTTACAAAGGAACATTTTCAGACGGAATGATTGCAGCTATTAAGATTTTTAATCTGGATTTGGAAGGTGCAAACAACAGTTTTGATATTGAGTGCAAAATATTGTGCAACATTCGTCATAGAAATCTTGTCAAGGTAATTAGTAGCTGCTCTAACCTTGATCTTAAAGCCTTGGTGATGGAATATATGCCTAATGGAAACCTTACCAAATGGCTATCTTCGAGCAACTATTTCCTAAATTTAGTTCAAAGATTGGAAATAATGATAGATGTGGCATCTGCGCTAGAGTATCTACATTATGGGTATCCCTCTCCAATTGTCCATTGTGATTTGAAGCCGAGCAACATACTTTTAGATGAAGATATGGTTGCCCATGTTGCAGACTTTGGCATTGCCAAGCTTTTAACTGAAGACCAAAGAATTTCGATTACCAAGACGTTGGGCACCATTGGATATATGGCTCCAGGTAAATGGTTTCTTTCATCTACTTGTGTATCTATGAATGCTAATAGTGTAACCATGTATTACTTTTTAGTTCTTGTTTTATTTATCCATCATTTAACAATAAACTAGTTAATTTGATCACACATCCCAATTTTGTAGAGTATGGATCAACTGGATTAGTATCAACTATGGCGGATGTTTATAGTTATGGGATTATGCTAATGGAAACATTTACCAAGAAGAAGCCAACAGATGATATGTTTGTCGGAGAGTTCACAATGAGGAAATGGGTGCTTGAATCATTCCCAGATGAAATAATGCACATAGTGGATGTCGATTTAGTGAATGCTGCTGAAGATAATATTCGAGCTAAGGAGAGCTGCTTCAAATTAATCATGGAACTAGCACTAGAATGCACGACTGATTTGCCAGAGGAGAGGCCCATTGCCAAAGATGTTCTAACAAGGCTCAAGAAGATCAAAATTTAAATTTTTTTAAAGCATAACTGAGGTGGAACAAGACAAAAGGTTTGCTTCTTATTGAGAACACAAAAAAAATGATTATTTGAATCAAAATCTATTTTCTTCTTTACTAGTAATCTTTAAGGCTTGTTATATATTGCTATTGCAGGAAACTTGGCTGTCATTCTGAAGATTTTTAAGCTCTGTTGGCTTCCAATGTTGTGATGCAGTGTGTGATAGTTGTTTTGAGCCCCAAAATCTGTACTGCAAAGTAATTCAGTTAATGAATAAATAATTTTATGCATTTAATGTCCATAATTAGATGACGTTTAGATCTCTGGTTAATCTACTGTAAGAAAACATTTTGGTACCATAAATTATGTGAGAATATTGTTTCCTTTTGTTCTTATCCTCTTCATTTGCCCTCAACACCAGTCATTAATACAAAGAAGCAGCAAATTATTAGTACAAATAAGCACTCTAAATGAAGCTTTTTTGAAATATACAAATTAAAAATAATAATTTAAGCTAATAAATGTTGAAATGATATAAATGAAATTTCCAATCATAGTAAGAAAGGGAAGGAAACAAGATGATAGTGATGCAGTTCTGGTAACCAAAATGATGCATAATTTTATGAACTTATATAGTCACTAATGAATTATTTGTCAAGGTACGTAGTACAATATTCAGAGTATTGAGAAATAAAATAAATTTAAAATACTTTATATCGTACTGTGTGGCTTATCTCATTAACTTGACGACCTTCACCACTATCATCTAGCTCATCTCCTGCACCAGATGGCACTTTATCACCACTAGAATCATCTAGCCCATTCACCTGCTCATGTCTCATAAGTCATAATCTTAACCGTAACCAATTAAAATTGAACTGATAATATTGTGAGGGGTCTTTGATTTTATAAACAAGATAAAGTTGATCTCAAAAGGAAACCTGACTAAAGTTTTACCTAGTGCATGAATATATGATTTTATTAGTACTTCACATAATGCTAATTTTTATACTACAAAGAACTAGTAGATAGCTCTCGCTCCAGGAAATGTCTGATTGCATCAGGAATGAGAACTTTACGAGAAAACCTTGAAAAGTTAGGTTCGCCCCTTTTATGGGAGCACATAACCAAGCAGGTTTTACTTGTCAATCACTCGATTCTTCCGTTTTGTTTGAGTTCTTGAAATGCTATCGATATGGGTGTGTTTGAGCCACATTATTTTGGAAGAATGTATTATGGAATGGTAGATTGATGGAGAATGTGTGGTTGAAAAAGAAGGAAAAGTTATTGATGTGATGAAAAATATTATTTTATTAAAGAATGTGTGGTTGAAAATGAATAAAAAAATGAGAATGAAAATTTTAATGTGTACCAAATAGGGGCCAATTCTACAATCATTTTTTATTATTTTGAACAGATTAGGATGTTTTACTATAGTGGGATGACGCTGACGCATGAACAAGTTGATTGCTTGGCAAAGGAGTTTCGTACGTACATGACTCGTAATGGCCGTATTAGGTAACATATCTTCTTATTTCTAGTATTTTTGCTAAATTTTTCATTTTCTTATTGATTTTTGAAGTCTTGCAATTTTGCTGATATGTATATATTAACTCAGTATAGCTTGAGTCACTATGGGCAATCAGTGAAGGATCCAAGATCTTGAGTGAGCTAGGACGATCGTTGACCATTAACCGTTAACGATCACAATATCGAGATTGTTTATGAATATTTAATTGAATAATATTAAAAAATTCTTTTGAATCTGCCATTGAAGTAGAGTTCTTCAAGGAAAATAAAAATAGATTATAGTTGTAACTTTTCTACATTCTCAAGTGAAACTAAATAGATACAAGAAAACTTGGAAATTTATGAATACTTACCAAAAAATGATTTCATCACTTCTTGGTAATGGCATAGACAGCATAATATTAATGATAAATGACTCTGGGGAGGTAGCCAAGATGCCAAGCAACACACAGATCAAGAATTCATGCTGCATCAAAGTTTTAAGAAACCAGACAGAGTTTATGTTAAGTTTATACACCAAATAAAGTGATTTTATTATTCCAACTACCTCACTATTTTAATATTTAACAAAGACAACACCAAATTATTCTTACTCTCTGTTTCTCACTGCCTTTTAACTTTCTCTGTTTCTCGCATCACTCAAGCTTTCTTTCTTGCATACATACAGCAAATACACACGCATATATATAGGTAGAAAGGTCAGTGGAATTATCGACTTCCTTTGTCCGGAGAATTCTTCAACGGCTGTGTAATTTTCATATTTGTTGTTTCTAGAATTTTCAGTAAATCACAGTAAATATAGCAGCCATTCTAGGACCTCTTCAAGCCGGTGCCTATGGAAAAATTTGGAATACGAATGAACAATTTTGTATTCAAGTCGATGATGTCTTGTTCAGTTTATACACCCTCATCGAACCCTTGAACTAGAGAATGGCAAAAAAAAAATTATACCAACGGAGCCAGCAACGGCGGCTGCAGGTGCTCGCCGAGTGATGACTCCGCCAATGCTGGCAATGTTGGATACTTGGCAAATGCTATTCATGAGGTCACTAAAACGGCTTTGGGAGTTATAGCTTTACATGCACAAAAAGAGAGTGGATTCAATCTGAGCCGAGACAAAACTTATCTTCTTTCACCCCTCAAAGAGTTAGTTTTGCTTATACCTTTATCCTTCTAGGAAATGAACTGGAATTTTACGCAGAGCATCGTTCTCCAGATTGTTCATTAGGCTTTAAATAATAAGACACGGATGGATTAAGAGCTAATAATTTGATTTCTGTTTAGCTTGAAAGTTAATTTCATTTTTGGTCACTGAACTTCAATTTTCTTTCGATGTTAGTCATTTTGTTAGCTCATATTCCTAAGTTTTGATGTCGCAATAGTATGTGAATGTCAAAAATTAACAATCCCATATGTTTTGCATTTTCAGCCAATTTTGTCGTTTATTGATGTTGTGGCTGAAAAACTTGAAAACAAATAGCTTTCAAAAAATGGTAATTCATCCCCCTACGTTAAAATTTTGCACATTGTGGCATATTTATATATGGGTGCTAACAGATGATTGAAACATTAAGAACCCGTTTAGTAGAGATTAAAATTGAAAAATTAGTCGTTATTGTTGACTTTTATTATACGAGTGCGACCCAATAACGACTATATTTTCAATTTTAATTGGATTTTAATCGGTACCAAACGGGCTATGAGATTAGCCCCTACTCGGTTTTGCTATTAGATTTTAATAAAAGTTAATGAAATTTTTATTGAAAAGTCGATAAAAGTTATGAATATCGTGAAATATATTGTTGAAAATGAGTTTTAAAAATTCAAAGTCAAACATGAACTTAGTAGAGTAAATTTAATCAATAATCATTAAACTTTGACTTTATTACTATTTACTCACTCATTTTTAATAGATTAAAAAATACTCATTTATTTTTGAATATTATTATCAATCCATCACTTAAGGGCCGTTCGATAGGGATTAAAATCAGATTAAAATTGAAAAATTAGTCGTTATTGTTGATTTTTATTAGACGAGTGAGACTCAATAACGATCATATTTTCAATTTTAATCCGTACCAAACGGGCTTAAGTAACATTTCAAAATTGTGGATGGAAAATTGCACGTGGCAAACGACAATCCCACGTGACATGTTCCCTCGTTAAAAATGTCCAAGTTACCAAAACACACCAACAAAAGTAGGATTCCCTTCCCGTTTCACGCCTTTGATTAACGCCAAAATCAGAAGAACCCAATTTGAGTTCCAATTAGTACGATGTGGGTTCCAAATCCAAAATCGATATCAATTGAAACAAAATTTCATATGAAGAATTCAACAGCTTCTTCCCAAATTTTTCAGAAGGCGCAGCAGCAGAAATCAAAGATGGTGAGCTCTCTTGGGATCCATCTTCTCCAACCACAACCCTGTCAGGAATTCAAATTAGGTTGGAGAAGGGTATGAGTGTGGCTGTATGTGTTGTGGTTGGTTTTGGAAAATCCAATTTCCTTTCCTGCATCCTTGGTGAGATTCCAAAAGTGTCCGGCGAAGTAATTCTGAGTTTATACAGTTTCCTTTTTCATACTATTCAGTTCTACTTCACCACTATGAGGATTTTTTACCATATACAGGTATCGATTGATCAAAGTGTTGTTGATCTTGATTTTCCAAGTTGTAAAGATTTAATTGAATATGTTTGCCCGTTTGATTTTTTTTTCTCCGCCTGTATTTTCCCATCCATTCCATTTGAAAGGATGAGAGTCAAATGAGTGGTGGATGGATACTTATAAGAAAAGATGAATGAGGTTGAAGTTCGATAAGTGTTGATTAAATTTTCTCAAACTTAGTGACTAGGTGATTAACATTGAGGATAAACTGAACTTGAGTAATTTGTATGAGAAATTAATGTTGGACGATTTAATAGATATTTCATTTAAATTTTAGTGATTAAAAATGAAGTTTACCGTATATTTTGTGAGTCTGTGACATCACTGACATGTTTAGTGCTTCAAACTGATGTCTAGTTGTGCTTCATTAATTTTATTATTTTTTCTTTTTTTAAATGTATTTTATTTGACTTTAATTACTGAAAAATATTTGAAACTTATTATTTTGTTGTAAATTTCAAAAATATGTGTGAATTTCTTATAGATGTATTAAGTAGGACTTTTGAAAGTTGAAATTAAAAAAAAAATGTCCATCCATTTTGAATACTTCAAAACTAAGATGCACCGACACGGACACGTGTGTTCGACACGATACGTGTCGGATACGCCGACACGCGATTTTTTAAAAAAGTACAAACACGACACGCCATTGGCACGTTGATTAAATTCTTAAAGATTCTTATTTATATATAGTATAAACTTAATTTTATACTTGTTCTTAATTTTTCTTGTTGAAATCTTTTAAACATGAGTACCTATTTGTTATTTGCTAATATATTTGAATTAACAATATATAATATTTCTAATATAAAAATAAAAATGATTACGGTAGAGTGTTCAAGAAGTGTCGGTATCGACTCGTGTCCGACACGTGTCGGACACGGACACGCTTCCCTAATTGAAGTGTTTGTGCTACAAAGCTTCAAAACGGTGTAATTAACTAATTGTAGAAATTATTAGGTAAATATAGTATTTTATATTAAGATGTTTATTACATATTATTTTAATTATTAAATAATTTTTAGAATGAGTACAAATTTAAAATAACATTAAAAATAAAAAATAAAATGATTTTTTTTCCCTTAGGTTTTGCTTGAGCTCATTAACCTTGAAGCCTAACCTTCATGCCTAACCATGCTTTATCCTTTTTTTGAATGCTAAAATATACAAAAGCCCATTTGAGAAAGCTTTTTTGAAAGTATAAGTTGATTAAACTTCATTTTTTATCACACGATTTATTGAACTCACAACTTTTATGCACTTTTAAACCACATATTTTATGAAATCCACCGACTTATAATGTTGAAAAGCTTTTTCAAAAATAGGGTAAGAGTTTAGTATGACTTTTAGCTACAACTTTTCACAGTATAAACAATATTAAAGAACTGAAAACAACAAATACTACATGAAACCCCATAGAATCTTCTGTTCCATAACGAAATATGCTCAGTTTTAACATAATAACACAATCATTTGTACTACATTTCCACCAAAATGAATATACAGAAGCGATGAAAACTCATTTTACTCAGCGAACATACTATACATTCCAACTTTCCAATTTAACGAACAACCATTTTACATGCTAACATATTTGAATGTTTTTGTTGGCCGTAAGTTGCTTAATTATTATGAAAGATTCTGAAATACATATCTTTTTTCTTAATATCTTTCCATGTACTCTAGATAATTGTTTTTTATATAGTTTTAGGGACGTATTAACATTCAAAAGTTTGTGGTTAATCAAATACAGTGTCTTTGTGGCCTTTTATTTTGGCATTGACATTGGACCTCATAAAAAATATATCTGTAAAATATTGCGAAAGTTTAATTAATGATCTTGTGATGTATGCCTTGAATTTTTTTATGAATTTGAAAAGTTTATATTATGCAGAGGAATTTAAAATGGCTGCAACATCGGCATGTGTAGTGGGAAACGGTTTATCTACAAACAGCACTCGAACAAATTTGAGCAAGGAAATTTATGGAAAGCAGTTTCTCCAATCGACGCGCCTTCCATCATTGAGTAAGACATCAAAACAATCACAGTAGGAGCATCAGTGGATCAAAGGCCAAATGAAGGAGGAAGAGCCTTTCTAAAATTGTTGCTTGGAAATGCTGGACTTGCCGCTCCTGCATTACTAGGCAATGGGAAAGCTTTTGCTGATGAGCAAGGTGTTTCTAACTCAAGGATGTCTTATTTGAGATTTTTGGAGTATCTGGATAAGGATCGGGTGAAAAAAGTAGACTTGTTTGAAAATGAAACCATAGAAATAGTTGAGGCTATCTCTCCGGAGTTGGGTAACCGAGTGCACAGAGTTCGTGTACAACTCCCAGGACTCAGCCAGGAGCTCCTTCAGAACTTCAGAGAGAAGAATATTGACTTTGCCACCCACAATGCTGAAGAGGACTCTGGTTCTCTTTTATTCAACTTGATTGGAAACTTGGCCTTCCCTCTTAGCTTGATTGGGGGTCTTTTCCTTCTCTCAAGATGGTCCTCTGGAGGAATGGGTGGTCTTGGTGGGCCAGGTTTTCCTCTTGCCTTTGGTCAATCAAAGGCTAAGTTCTAGATGGAACCAAACACTGGTGTAACATTTGATGATGTAGCTGGAGTAGATGAAGCAAAGCAAGATTTTATGGAGGTTGTAGATTTCTTGAAAAAGCCTGAGAAGTTTACTGCTGTGGGTGCATGTATCCCTAAGGGTGTTCTGCTTGTGGGTCCTCCAGGTACTGGAAAGACGTTGCTGCCAAGGCAATTGCTGGGGAAGCTGGTGTTCCATTTTTCTCAATATCAGGTTCGGAGTTTGTTGGTGTTGGTGCCTCACGAGTCACGAGTCCGTGATTTTTTCAAGAAGGCCAAGGAGAATGCTCCCTGCATTGTATTTGTTGATGAAATTGATGCTGTTGGGCATCAAAGAGGAATGGGAATTGGTGATGGAAATGATGAAAGGGAACAGACTCTGAACCAGCTTTTGACGGAAATGGATGGTTTTGAAGGGAACACTGGTATTATTGTAATAGCGGCAACTAACCGTGGTGATATTCTTGACTCTGCATTGTTGAGACCTGGAAGATTTGATAGACAGGTAAAGATACATTTTATGTCTGACTCTAATTTTAATGTTCCTATACTTGTGCACTTTTGAATCTTCGTACAGGTAACTGTTGATGTCCCAGATATTCGTGGAAGAACAGAGATCTTAAAGGTCCATGCTGGTAATAAGAAGTTTGACTCTGATGTATCTCTTGAAGTGATAGCCATGAGGACACTTGGTTTTAGTGGAGCAGATCTTGCTAATCTCTTAAATGAAGCTGCTATTCTGGCGGGTCGACGTGGAAAGTCCGCAATCTCATCTAAAGAAATTGATGATTCAATTGATAGGATAGTAGCCGGAATGGAAGGGACAGTTATGACAGAGGGCAAAAGCAAAAGTCTCGTAGCATACCATGAAGCCATGCCATCTGTGGGTAAATGCTGTAAAGAATTTCATCTATAGATATTATATTTGTTACACACACACACACACTCTCCTATACATAAGCAATTTGGTATTTTTATCATCTTGCTTTTTAGATGTAATAGTTAAATCTGGAATCAATCTTATGCTGTTGTTTTGTCTTCTGTTGTTTGTGAGCTGTGACCAGTAAACTAAATTCTCTGGCTGTCTTACTATTACAAACCTGGCCAAACCAGTAAACTGTATAATAGCCTGAATATATACGGTAACCCCCAGGGCAGATTCCAATTACACAGCCTTAATTGATCTGATGCTCTATATGATGTTTTTTGCTTCTGATATATAGCAATTCCCATATAGAATTTTATGTCCAAAGATTTAGATATATAGCTTTGTATTTCATATGAAGATTAGTGTAGCCAATGGAGTGTCTTTATTAAATCACCAGTCTTTATTTCACTGTCTTTTCTGATAAATTGTGTTGAAAATGACTTGGCAAGTGGGGTTATACATTAGTGCATTTTCTCAGGATCATTCGAGCTCACGTAACTAGATTCTATGTTTACATATATATTCCGATGTGGTTTCATAATAGTGTACTTCTTAATATATACTACCCCGTGTATGAAAATTGTTAATAAAAAATCAATGTGATTCACATGTGAAAGAGTGTATTGAACATTAAATTTAAATCAATAAATGTTTCTTTTCTAACCATTAGGTTTTTAGATGAGGTGGTTAAATATCGGACAATTGTGAAACTTATGAATGTGCCGTATACCGATAACTTGATGTTGGGATGGATCACGAAAACTGCATATTTGTGCCGCAAACTTCATGTAGTACTGTTTATGAAAGTCGATGTTGCACATAACGTTATTGAGGGGGGAAAAGGAAAAAGAGGAACACTTATTTATTGATTTGCTAAGCTTATGTTAGGCTTCGTTTATAAATAATGGTGTGACATGAAGTCTTATATAGTAACACTTGTTAAACATTCTATGATAAGGGTAGAGATGCCTCAAGCAATTTGGGAAAATCATAGAAAACATCTAAATGAACGATTTGAGGATAGTAATTAAATGCAGCATCACTAATATGCAATTGATCTCCATTACCAATGAAAATATATAATCCCGAATGAAAATTTGAAAGCTATTCTTGAAGTCAGAAAAAGTTACTAACACGTTTATTTTTTGTGAATCATCATTGATGGAAATCCTACTGGCGAAGGCGATTACTGAACTCAACATCGTTCGAATGTTGGTGTGGCAACACAAACCTAACATTCAGCAAAAACAACTGACATTAGTTGCAGCAATTTCTCCATTTGTCCCCATTGTCTTCATAAATATACCAAAAGTTGTAAAATATCATATAAGAAATATTACGGACTTCTAATAAATGAATTTATAAGCATCGAGCTAAATAATATCATGTGAATTTTGAAAGTTAGTGAACTTCAATTCACTTTTGATGCAGTCATTATGTTAGCTCATATTTCTAAATTTTGACGTCACAATAGTATGTGAACCTCAAAAATTGACAAACAATCTTGAATGTTTTACATTTTCAGTTAATTTTGTTGTTTATTCATGTCATGGCAGAAGAAAAGTTGAAAATAAATAGCCTTAATTCTATTTTTATTGAGATTCAATTACATTACAATATAATTGGGTCAAATAGTCTATTTGATAATACACTTCAAGATTTTAACCTTTGACCAAAATAATATTTTTAAAATAAATATTTTAAATCATAATTTATAAACTACCTAATATACCCTTATTCAAGATGAATAGAATTTCCCCTCTTCTCAAATCAATTGAATTCCCAAAATATTAAATCTAGTATCTTTCTTCTCCCTTGTGTTCTACTAAGAGAATTTTTTTCCCTTTGCGATGAATCTTCAAAAATAGCAAGTTAAAACTTCAGTAGTGGAACATAGTAATAGTTGCTAGATGTGATATCGGGGAAAATTGGACTGAGAAATTTGGAAGAATTATTCGACAAAAACACTTAATTGATTATATTCTATAATCACCGGCGTGATCTAGTTGTGTAGGAAGATAATTAATAAAGATGATGGTCGATTTGAGCACGTTTTCGGACGAAAAGTTCGATACAAAGAAATGGATTAACGGGGCGGTGCAGCAGAGGCACCTACAGGATCCGCTTGACAAGCATTTGGTGGATCTGGAAATGAAGCTTCAGATGGTTTCTGAGGAAATTGCCACCTCTTTAGAGGAGCAGAGTGCCTCTTCACTTCTACGTGTCCCACGCGCCACCCGTGACGTCATCTGTCTTCGCGATGATGCTCTTTCACGTTGTTCATCCGTTGCCTCCATCCTCCAATATCTCAAAAAGGTGTCATTTACTACAGCCTTGTGTCACTTTTTTTTTTTTTTTTTTAACTAATTGAAATATTGGTGATTTCGGCAATGCTAGTTGAAAGTAAGGAAAATATAATACGGGCAATAATTAATAAAATTTGTGTTTTCGCGCGTTTTCCAACCCGCCACCAATTACGAGAAAAAGATCAGACGATTGTGTAAGGAACAAATCTCTTGAGACAAAATCCCAAAAAGGGGTGCGTTTATTAGTGAAGAATTACAATTGGAAAGTAGACAAAACACCTCCAAGGGGCGCAAGCACACGAGTACTGAAAAATGATTAAATTTAAACTAAGGAAATAAAAATTACATGATCTCTTGTCGAGAGTTTTTGATTCGGGGTCCTTGCTTCTACGACATTACTTCCTTTTATACCTCTTGAGCATCCCTTGGTTGTCGAAACTGCTCGGGATTGCTCCATTACTTTCGTAACCGTCCACTCCTTTAGTGAGAAACTGGTTGTTTGGGGAGAAGTTACCTAGTAACTGTTGCCACTACTCTTGCTGTTTCTGGATCGTGGGGGCGTGTCGAGTTTACTTGACAACCGCTTCCGTAATTGCTGAATTGGATAAGCTATACCTTTTAGATTTGTTTGATTCTGGGCGACTTGAGAATCTGGGCGATAATGAGGCTATCGCTCTGGGCGATTGAGCAGCACTACATTCGTTCAGCCTCTGGGCATCCTACGATCTTGTGCGATGGCACTTCTATGTTCTCGGGCTTCCAGTAGTCAAGCCTTTTCTCAGGCTTCTAGATTGGGCTTTTCTTCTTGGGCCTTTTAATTGATTTTCATTGGGTCCTCATCTTGGACTTCTCAATTGGACTCCCATTTGATTTTGGGCTGCATTTTAGTGTGTCAACAATTACCCCCCAATATGGCAGAATTAATACTAATCATTAATTTTGCCATATTCACTCTGTATCTTTCCCGCGACATTTGAACTTCCCCAGAATTTCAATCATCACTTACATTTTATTGCCTGAAGGATCGCGACGTTACAAACCCTTAAAACCCCAAAAGTACGCGGCATTCCTTATTTACGTCTCTGCAGTTTTACGCTTCTCTCTCGCCATTTCACAATCTCCATTGCTGAGACCTTCGATTTAAACAAACACGTTTCGAGAGCAACTTACTTTCTGTACCATGATGACTTCTTCTCAAACTCCTTCGGACAATATTTTCAGTTTCGAGGATTTCCAAACCCTTCTCACAAAGCCATATGTGAACCCGTCTTTTCTTTCACAATCTAATGCTGACCGCAACGAGTTTTATCTGGGTCCGTCGTTTAATGATGCCGAAGTCGTCGGACGGGCTGCGGTAGGTCATTTGTTCCCGTGCTCTGAAGATCTCCCTTTCTCGCAATCTTTGCCATTAAGGCCGATTCATGATAGAGGTATTCGCACTTGGATTGGCATAAGTTGTGGTAAGAGACATCAAAGAGTTAGAGGCTTGAATGTTGCAGATATGGGTCTAGGAGGTACTATTGCTAAAGAAATCGGTGAACTCTCTTTTCTGAGATCCTTGATTATTAGCAATAATAATTTCCACGGATTTATCCCCAACGAAATTGGTAATTTAAGCCAGCTTCGGGAAATAGAGATGCAGGAAAATGAGCTAAATGGTCATATTCCTACCAGTCTTGGTTTTCTTGAAAATCTACGGAAATTAAATATGTCTTATAATGGACTCACCGGAAATATTCCTAACAAGATTTTCAACCTCCCTTTTCTTATTGAAATTGGTTTAGTTAACAACAGTCTCTCAGGAAGTCTACCTATGGATATTTGCTACAATCATCCGAAGCTAGAGAGCCTAAGGGTTTCAGGGAATCAATTAAGTGGCAACATTCCTCCAAGATTAGGAACATGCCTGAATCTTAAAATACTAACTCTGTCGAGGAATAACTTTGCTGGAAGCATTCCAATGGAAATCGGGAATTTGTCAAGCTTCAAGTTCTCTCTCTTGGGGGAAATAATCTGACAGGTACATTTAAAGCATTGTTCGTATACATACATCTCCCAATTTAGTAGATAAATTTTTTCAAAATATTTTAAAATAGACCAATATTGTTCTCAATTCGCATCATAAAACATCTCATACATGCATAGTGATACGTGTGTTGATGGCTATCGATTATGCCCTTTTACATAGCTGCTGTAAAAGTTATGTATGTACTTACACCTGAAACCTCCATTGTGCGTTCTGAAATCAGAAAAATTTTGGCCTATAAATTTTTCATGCAAAAGCATGTGGAAAAGTCGACCAACAAACCTATATAAAGAATTAAAGATGTCATCACACCGTTTTTAAAAAAAAAAAAAGGCAATATTCAATATGACTTTTTGGTACAATGAATAAAATTAGCTTTGAGAAATGAGTTTCATCATGTATAGCATTTTCCAAATATTTGTTAGAGATACATCGTACTAGCATCAAATCCTACGTACCCAATGAGCTTGGGATGAAGATGGTCGACACTGCTTGTCGCTAGCCTCATTATAATGTTTGGTTGGTATTTTCAGTCTTCATTATTAATTGGATTTAGTTTTCTATTTTATTTTAATTTCTTTAGTTTGAGGACCTAGGATGCAATTTCAGTTAAGAAAAAAATTTAGAGCCTGTTTGGTAGGGATTAAAATCGGATTAAAATTGAAAAACTATCCGTTATTGTTGACTTTTATTAGATGAGTGTGACCCAACAATGGTCATATTTTCAATTTTAATGTGATTAGTAGCCCTACCAAACATGCTCTTAAAATGGGCACATGTAACAAAAAAAATTATGCTGATGGAAAATCTAAATGACAAATGTTTTTCAGCATTTTCCAAATAATTATTTGAAAATTCCATGCAACAATAACTTCATATCTACTTAGTTATCGAATTCAAATTAGCTTTTATTTCCTCTCTTTAATTAGATCTATTTGTGTTAATTTGACATTTGATGTTTTAAAATCTATATGTTTAAATGGATTGACAGGAAATATTCCAAATGAAATTGAAAACCTATCATCACTTGTATATTTAGATTTGAAGAGCAACGGTTTTAGTGGTACGTAACTAGATCTCTTAAACTTATTTTATATATTCAGTTTTAGTGTTTTGTATGATCATGCCATAAGCTATTATGGTATTGACAATGTCATTTATACCCTTAATGATAAAAATTTATTAGTCTTATTATCATATTAAAAGTGTATTAGTAAAACATAGATATAAATTATATGGTCAAATTAAATAAAAAATAATAATTTATTAAATTTAGTCTTGTGTTAAATTTTGATATAAATTACTTAACATCGACAAAACAACATTGAAAATAAAACAAAAATAATTAATTACATAAAATATAAATTTAAATGCAACAATTTTAGATTAAAAACCATAAGAAAATAATCTTCATCTATGCATAAGCTCTCTAGCAATTCCATCACAAATAAATCTCATTTCACCCTCATCAACGGTTGAATTTATATTTGAGTCTTCATCATAACACAAATAATCTTTTTTTCTAATTGTATTTTTGAAATCTCGAATCAACTATAGCCTCCCTTCTTATAAAGCTATGCAATGCCATTGAAGCCGTAACATTTTTTTAAATTCTGCTGAAAATCCATGCCAGACACAGTTTATTCTTGTATATTGTTCATTTTGCCGTGCACTAGCTTGTTTACTAAGTCCATATTTGAGTCTCATTTTTTAAAATTCATTTTTTTCCAAACTTGTTTTCAATTACACATTCTAATAATATAATTATTTTGCACTAAAATCCAAATTTGTTCCTATTTGTTAACAATCATGATAACATCAAATCCTACTTACCCAATCATCTTGGGACAAAGATGGATACTGCTAGCAGCTAGTCTCACTATAGCATTTAGTCAGCATTTTATAATATTTTCATTATTAAGTCATTTTTTTAAAAAAAAAATTTGCTTAGTTTAATGGCTTAGGATGCAATTCCAGTTGAGATTAATGGTTAGTTGTTTCTTTGTTAGCTGCAAATATGAGCTTTGTACTTTGAAGTATTTCGATTAAAACATTATGAAAGGTGTGAGAGTTTTTCTTTTACAATTTTTGACCTCAAAGGTTTTATGCGGAATCAACGATTTGTCTGCTTAGATTAATTATTTGATATTCGATTGCGAATTAACTAATTATTTATTTTCTAAGTTCGCAGCCATTTGAAGAATTAACGTGATTTTAGATTCATTCTTTATTCTCGTATATTGTTTCTTTTGATTTAATATTCTAAATTAATTTATATTGAATAAAATGTCATTCTAAAATCATTCTTATTTTGAAATTATATATTAAAGCCATGTATATTGAATAAAATGTTTTAAGTAAATTTAACTGATCTCTATATTTTGAGTATAAATATTCGATAATAAATTTTGAAATTTTAAACATTTTAATTTTGGATTTTAATTTTTGTCCTAAAATGTATACACAGGAAGCATTCCATATGGAATTGAGAACTCATTAGCACTTCAATATTTATATTTGCATCGGAATATCTTAACAGGTAACCTATCTATTATTTATTAGTACTTTTGGAATTCATTAATTTGAGTGCATTGACAAACACCATAACACTACACAGGTATCATTCCTCGTTGGATTGGTAGTTTATCAAATCTGAAGGAATTGGCTATAAGTCGCAACGGTCTTCAAGGATATATCCCACGAGAATTGGGACTTCTATCAAGTTTGGAATTGTTAGATTTGTCCATCAATGGTCTTCATGGAAACATCCCACAAGAGTTGGGACGTCTATCCAGCTTAAAGAAGTTAGGTTTGTCCATCAACAGTCTTGAGGGTCACATACCTCATTCCATCTTCAATCTCTCCATGTTACAAATACTTTCTCTTTCTGACAATAGTATCTCCGGCAATCTTCCATCGTCAATTGCCAATGGGCTTCCTAATCTCGAAATTCTCTATCTTGGTGGCAATCGATTGAGTGGAAAAATACCTGCCTCTATTTCAAATTTTTCTAAGCTTACTGTTTTGGATCTTGCTGGCAACTCCTTCAGTGGACGAGCACCCATGAATCTTGGGAATTTACAGAACCTACAGATTCTAAGTTTTATGGGTAATCAGTTAACAAATGATCCTTCAATGCTGGAATTGGATTTCCTTACTTCATTGCAAAATTGTTGGAAGTTGAAGGGCATAAGGATGGGATTAAATTCTTTTAATGGAACATTACCAAAATCCTTGGGTAATTTGTCAGCATCTGTTGAAATCTTCTCTATCAATTACTGTGGTATTAAAGGTAACATTCCTAATGAAATTGGTAATATGAGCAACTTGATCGAGTTAGACATTGAAGGCAATCAATTGACAGGAACAATTCCTGACACATTGGGCCGATTAAGAAAATTGCAAATGCTGACACTTGAATACAATGAACTAGGGGGGTCTGTACCTGTCAACCTTTGCAAATTGGAAAATCTGTATCATCTTGATTTGGGGAATAATCTGCTTTCTCAGCAGCTACCAACTTGTTTAGGAAATCTTACCTCTTTACGAGAAATTAATCTAGCTTACAACTCATTGACTTCCACCATCCCATCCACACTGTGGACTAGCATGAAAATTCAGATTTTGAGTTTTGCTGATAATTTGCTGGATGGATCGTTGCCTCCAGAAATTGGAAACATGGAGAACATGCGAGAGTTATATCTATCAGGAAATCAATTCTCAGGTGATATTCCTAGCACTATAGGACAACTTCAAAGTTCGGAAAATCTAACATTATCAAACAATCAATTACATGGTCCTATACCTGAATCGTTTGGTAATCTAATTTCATTGAAAATGTTGGATTTATCCATGAACAAACTCGATGGTGTAATCCCCAAGTCATTGGAGAAACTTGAGTACCTTGAGTATTTCAATGTTTCGTTCAATGAACTCAGTGGTGAAATTCCAAATGGAATTCAAGGCAGATTTTTTCAAAGGCAACAGAGAATTGTGTGGAGAATCTCAATTTAAGGTCAAGCCATGCGAACATAATACATCAAAAATATCAAGCAAAACTAGAGTTTTGAAGTATATTTTACCATCAATTGCCATGGTATTTATTCTGGCCATTACTTTGGTTTATTTAATAAGACGTCGTAGCAAAAATACACTTCTTCCAGCGCTGTCTACTTTCCCTCTCACCATCAAGAAGATTTCATATTATGAAGTTCTAAATGCTACAGATAAATTTGGTGAACATAATCTGATTGGCAAAGGCAGTATTGGTTCAGTGTACAAGGGAACATTTTCAGATGGAATGATTGCTGCTATTAAGGTTTTTAATCTAGATTTGGAAGGTGCAAACAACAGTTTTGATATTGAGTGCAAAATATTGTGCAACATTCGTCATAGAAATCTTGTCAAGGTAATTAGGAGTTGCTCTAACCTTGATCTTAAAGCCTTGGTGATGGAATATATGCCTAATGGAAACCTTACCAAATGGCTATCTTCGAGCAACTATTTCCTAAATTTAGTTCAAAGATTGGAAATAATGATAGATGTGGCATCTGCGCTAGAGTATCTACATTATGGGTATCCCTCTCCAATTGTCCATTGTGATTTGAAGCCGAGCAACATACTTTTAGATGAAGATATGGTTGCCCATGTTGCAGACTTTGGCATTGCCAAGCTTTTCACTGAAGACCAAAGAATTCTGATTACTGAGACATTGGGCACGATTGGATATATGGCTCCAGGTAAATGGTATCTATCATCTACTGATGTATAGAGTTGTGCACGATAATATATAGTGTAATGGCTGTGTATTACTTATTAGTTCTTATTTATTTGTCCATCATTTAACATTTCGCTAGCTAATTTGATCTCACGTCCCAATTTGTAGAGTATGGATCAACTGGATTGGTATCAACTATGGCGGATGTTTACAGTTATGGGATTATGCTGATGGAAACATTTACCAAGAGGAAGCCAACAGATGATATGTTTTTCGAAGAGTTCACAATGAGGAAATGGGTGCTTGAATCATTCCCAGATGAAATAGTGCAGATAATGGATGTCGATTTAGTGAATGCTGCTGAAGACAATATTCGAGCTAAGGAGAGCTGCTTCAAATTAATCATGGAACTAGCACTAGAATGCACGACTGATTTGCCAGAGGAGAGGCCTATTGCCAAAGATGTTCTAACAAGGCTCAAGAAGATCAAAATTTAATTTTGTTAAAGCATAACTGAGGTGGAACAAGACAAAAGGTTTGCTTCTTATTGAGAACACACAAAAAAAAAATGATTATTTGAATCAAAATCTATTTTCTTCTTTACTAGTAATCTTTAAGGCTTATTATATATTTTGCTATTGCAGGAAACTGGGCTATCATTCTGAAGATTTTTAAGCTCTGTTGGCTTCCAATGTTGTGATGCAGTGTGTGATAGTCGTTTTGAGCCCCAAAATTTGTACTGCAAAGTAATTCAGTTAATGAATAAATAATTTTATGCATTTAGTGTCCATAATTAGATGACGCTTAGATCTCTGGTTAATCTACTGTAAGAAAATATTTTGGTACCATAAATTATGTGAGAATATTGTTTCCTTTTGTTCTTATCCTCTTCATTTGCCCTCGACACCAGTCATTAATACAAAGAAGCAGCAAATTATTAGTACAAATAAGCACCCTAAATGAAGATTTTTTGAAATATACAAATAAAAAATAATAATTTAAGCTAATAAATGTTGAAATGATATAAATGAAATTTCCAATCATAGAAAGGAAGGGAAGGAAACAAGATGATAGTGATGCAGTTCTGGTAACCAAAATAATGCATAATTTTATGAACTTATATAGTCACGAATGAATTATTTGTCAAGGTACATAGTACAATATTCAGAGTATTGAGAAATAAAATAAATTTAAAATACTTTATATCGTACTGTGTGGCTTATCTCATTAACTTGACGACCTTCACCACTATCATCTAGCTCATCTCCTGCACCAGATGGCACTTTATCACCACTAGAATCATCTAGCCCATTCACCTGCTCATGTCTCATAAGTCATAATCTTAACCGTAACCAATTAAAATTGAACTGATAATATTGTGAGGGGTCTTGCTGATTATATAAACAAGATAAAGTTGATCTCAAAAGGAAATCTGACTAAAGTTTTACCCAGTGCATGAATATATAATTTGATTAGTACTTCACTTAATGCTAATTTTTATACTACAAAGAATGAGTAGACAGCTCTCGCTCCAGGGAATGGCTGATCGCATCAGGAATGAGATGTGATTCACAAGAAAACCTTGAAATGTTAGGTTCGCCCCTTTTATGGGAGCACATAACCAAGCAGGTTTAACTACTTGTCAGTCACTCGATTTTTCCGTTTTGTTTGAGTTCTTGAAATGCTATCGATATGAATTCTACAATCATTTTTTATTATTATGAACATATTAGGATGTTTTATTATAGTGGGATGACGCCTGAACAAGTTGATTGTTTGACAAAGGAATTTCGCACTTACATGACTCGTAATGGTCGTATTAGGTAACATATCTTCTTATTTCTAGTATTTTTGCAAAATGTTTCATTTTCTTATTGATTTTTGAAGTCTTGCAATTTTGCTGATATGTATATATTAATGCAGTATGGCTTGAGTCACTATGGGCAATCGGTGAAGGATCCAAGATATTGAATGAGATAGGATGGTCGTTGACCGTTGACGGTCAACAATATCGAGATTGTTTATGAATATTTAATTGAATAATATTTAAAAATCCTTTTGAATCTGCCATTGAAGTAGAGTTCTTCGAGGAAACTAAAAATATGTAATAGTTGTAACTTTTCTACATTCGCCATTGTCTCAAGGGAAACAATAGATACAAAAAACTTGGAAATTTATGAATACTTACCAAAAAATGATTTCATCAGTTCTTGGAAATGGCATAGACAGCATAATATTAATGATAAATGACTCTTGGGAGGTAGCCATGATGCAAAGCAACACACAGATCAAGAATCCATGCTGCATCAAAGTTTGAAAAAACCACTGGACAGAGTTTATGTTATGTTTATACACCAAATAAAGTGATTTAATTATTCCAACTACCTCACTATTTCAATAAAGACAACACCAAATTACTCTCTCTTTAGCAAATACACGTGCATATATGTAGGCAGAAAGGTTGGTGCAGTGGCGGAGGGCCACACTGGGCTGTAGCCCAGTGTAGTCCAAGCCCAGAAGCTTTAAATTGAAGGTAAAATTGATTTTAGCCCACTGTTGAGTAGCCCAATTGAAACCCAATAATTTCCAAATACCCAAACCATATTAAATCTCACGTTTTCAATTTTTTCCCAATTCTAAAATTCCCAAACCCTTCCCACTACAAGTGGCCGCGATGAGGGCTGGAGCCAGACTTCGAAATTCGACCACCGCCGAAGTTATTCAGCAAAATCAGCACGGTCACGTTGTGATTTCGACTTCGAGGTTTCATATTCTTAGAACTTTAATCTATTTCAGTATTTGAGTTTCTCAATTTCATCTATTTCAGTGTTATGTCTGTGACTGCATTCACGGCTTGAGGCTTCACCACTTGGTCCAATCGGCAAGTCCACTTCACGGCTTCGAGCTACCCCTTCAGCACAACAATCACAACGCTGTAGCCGGCCCTTCAAGCTTCAGATTCAGATTCAGCTTCAAGCCTTCAGCTTTCAATTCAGGTAAGGTAAACTTTTATTTTTGTAGTTTTACTCAATTTGATGTATATTAATGATTGTTTGTTAATTGTTATTTAACTATGATTGAGTGAGAAATGTGGGGATAAAAGTTGTGAAATTGTGAATTGTTAAAAAATTTGGGGATTAACTAATCTTAGGATTAATTCTCTATTAAACTCGACTTTGAGCAATTAAATTAAAATAGAATAAATAATAGAGGATGTGAACATTGTAAAGCAAAAATTTGGAGGCAATTTGAGGACTGAGAGTTTGAGGTCTTCCTTTAACCTTCAATCCATGATTAATAGTGATGTTTTAGAATTTTTCTTGAGCACATGGTTGACCATCCATTATTTTTGAATAGGGATTTTCAGTTGTTGAGTAATTGTGATTCGTAATTTGTTGTCGATTTTATATTCCGCAAATATATGAATCGTAATAAGTAATAAAGTTGACTTAAGAGTTCATATTATCATTTCTACGAGAACTATCATCTAATCGTTAGTTAGTCCCTCTGTGAAATTGTGCTAAATTAGGAATTTATTTAGGAAATATTAGATTGAGAATTCATGTTAAATTTTCAAAATGAGAGCTCTGTGCTTATTTCACATCTTTATGCTTTTAGGTTTAATATGGAAGAAGATTGACCTTCTTCCAAGAAAGGAAGAACTTTGTATTATTCTCAGGTAATATTCCTCGCACTATAGGACAACTTCAAAGTTTGGAAAATCTAACATTGTCAAACAATCGATTACATGGTCTTATACCTGATTCGTTTGGTAATCTGATTTCATTGAAAATGTTGGATTTATCCAAGAACAAACTCGATGGTGTAATCCCTAAGTCAATGGAGAAAATTGAGCACCTTGAGTATTTCAATGTTTCATTCAATGAACTCAGTGGTGAAATTCCAAATAGAGGGCATTTTAAGAACTTTTCCTCTGATTTTTTCATTGGAATTGTGTGGAGCATCTCAATTTAAGGTCAAGTCATGCAAAGGTAATGTTCACGAAAATATGTTTTGGATTTAAATCACCGCAAGTGCATGGTTCGTTGACAAGTAATAAAGTGAAAATTCAAGAATTTCGAGTATCGTTTCCACGAGGATTGATTTAATATGATTTCTATTATCTCGACCTTAACCTAATCTATTAAACTCAAGATGATTGTTTTTGTGATTTTTTATGAAGCTATGACTACTACGTGAATTAAACTAAAATTATGAGCTAAATGCAAAAATATGTCGAATTCAAAAGGTTGATGAAATTAATGTATGAAAAAGCGTACTAGGATCTCGAATCACCAAGCAAATTTACTTTTAACTCCTATTTCACAATTTGACAACACGATGAATTAGTTGAAGAATCAATGTTTCTAACTTATTCAATAATCTCTTTCGAGTAGAATTGAACATATTCTAGCATACCATTTGACTATATTCCTATGACAAATGTAATATACAAGAATGCATGGCGTTTTGTAAACATTTAGAGATTCACATAAAGCATAGCGGTATATTTCTATCCCCTATCGGACCTTACGACGATTTATACCGTGTAGAATCTATTTCCCTTCTTTCGAATGCATAAAATAAATCACCCAAACTCATACAACTAATGGAGAAACTCTTCCCCCCTTTTCATGGCCGACGCCCCCAACAAACCGTAGTGGTCGAGGGTTGGGGCACGTTTGTGCTTACCCATCATCTTAGTTGGATTAATCATGGGCGCAATAATAATCTTTTTCTCTCGCACAAGCAATAAATGGAGACACCAATTTAATCCATTCAAATCCAGCAATCAATTCATGAGAAATGCTGGACTTATAGGCTACTGTTTCACAGAAGCCTTACAGAAAATAAAAAAATCAGCCGGTTCGAGAGAAAAGAGATAGAAGCCGTTTCAAAATAGGGCAAAGAGGAATGAAGAGTCTATTTCTCCCATTTCTCACTTGCAGTTCCCGCCCACCTCATATTCCTCCATATCGAGCACAATGTAATAGGTGAGCTTACTGAGAACGAAGATTACACCTCGCGATCCGACATACCCTCTATAGATTATAGTTCTATGGCAAGCTGTACCGACTTCATATGTGTATTTGGAGGTGAAAAACTCAGAGAGAAGTACTTCCTCAGTGTAAGTCGGGTGAAATAAATAATGATTGTCTCTTTTGACATGTAGACACAAAAATAAGAATACGAAATTAACTGAAGTTTGCCTGATAGATGTTAATGTCATTGGATGTTTAAAATGTATTTCCATTTGGGGCATCTTTTTCTTGTCATTTGTTTTTTAGAATATAGTATAATATTATTTGTGCATAATATGAACTTTGAGCTTTATGTTTGTGATTTTGGGTTGAAGACGACAGAGAGAAGTACTTTATTTAATTATTTATCAATTACATAAACATTACATCATTAATTATTTAATTAACCAAAAAATTATATCTGTATTAATAACAAATTAATTCTTAAACAAAACTATTAAATATAAACTAAGCAAACGTGTATTGCACGTTGCTTGCACCTAGTGTGTGTGTGTGTGTGTGTGTGTGTGTGTGTGTGTGTGTGTGTATATATATATATATATATATATATATATATATATATATATATATAAAGACTTTCCACTGCTATATCTAGACTTATATAAGACAAACCGTTTAGGATTTACAGCTTTACACACTTTAAGCTACCTGATATGTATATATTAACTCAGTATGGCTTGAGTCAATATGGGCAATCAGTGAAGGATCCAAGATCTTAAGTGAGCTAGGACGGTCGTTGACCGTTGACCGCTAACGATCACAATATCGAGATTGTTTATGAATATTTAATTGAATAATATTAAAAAATTCTTTTGAATAATTCTTCGAGGAAAATAAAAATAGGTTATAGTTGTAACTTTTCTACAATCTCAAGTGAAACTAAATAGATAAAAGAAAACTTGGAAATTTATGAATACTTACCAAAAAATGATTTCATCACTTCTTGGTAATGGCATAGACAGCATAATATTAATGATAAAATGTCATGCTTTTAACAAAGACAACACTAAATTATTCTTACTCTTTGTTTCTCACTGTCTTTTAACTTTCTCTGTTTCTTGCATCACTCATGCTTTCTTTCTTGAGTACATACAACAAATACACACGCATATATATAGGCAGAAAAGTTGGTGGAATTATCGACTTTCTTTGTCAGGAGAATTCTTCAATGGCTATGCAATTTTCATATTTGTTGTTTCTAGAATTTTCAGTAAATCACAGTAAATATATCAGCCATTCTAGGACCTCTTCAAGCCGGTTGCTGTGGAAAAATTTGGAATACGAATGAACAATTTTGTATTCAAGTCGGTGATATCTTCTTCAGTTTATACACACTC
This sequence comes from Fraxinus excelsior, assembly GCA_019097785.1. NCBI lineage: Eukaryota > Viridiplantae > Streptophyta > Magnoliopsida > Lamiales > Oleaceae > Fraxinus > Fraxinus excelsior. The sequence continues at coordinate 44,757,086 of CM032625.1, read as the reverse complement.
ATTGAAGCCTTGAACTATAGAATGACAAAAAAAATTATACCAACGGAGCAAGCATCGGCAGTTGCAGGTGCTCGCTTGGTGCTGACTCCACCAATGCTGTCAATGTTGGTTACTTGGCAAATGCTATTAATGAGGTCACTAAATTGGCTTCAGGAGTTACAGCTTTACATGCACAAAAAGAGAGAGTGGATTCAATATGAGCCGAGATAAAACTTATCTTCTTTCACCCCTCAAAGGGTTAGTTTTGCTCATACCTTTATCCTTCTAGGAAATGAACTGGAATTTTACGCACAACATCGTTCTCCAGATTGTTCATTAGGCCTTCAATAATAAGACACGGATGGATCAAGAGCTAATAATTTGATTTATGTTTAGCTTGAAAGTTAATTTCATTTTTGGTCAGTGAACTTCAATTTTCTTTCGATGTTAGTCATTATGTTAGCTCATATTTCTAAATTTTGATGTCGCAATAGTATGTGAACATCAAAAATTAACAATCTCGTATGTTTTGCATTTTCAACCAATTTGTCGTTTATTGATGTAGTGGCTGAAAAATTTGAAAACAAATAACGTTCAAAAAATGGTAATTCATCTCCCCAAGTTAAAATTTTGCACATTGTGGCATATTTTATATATGGGTGCTAACAGAAGATTGAGACATTAAGTTTAGCCCCTATTTGGTTTTGATATTAGATTTTAGTAAAAGTTCGTGGAATTTTAATTGAAAAGTCGATAAAAATTGTGAATGTCGTGAAATATAATGTTGAAAATGAGTTTTAAAATATGAAAGTCTAACAGGAACTTAATGGAGTAAGTTTAATCAATAATCATGAAACTTTGATTTTGTTATAACTTACTCACTCATCTTTAATGGATTATCGAATGACAACTCATCTTTTAATATTATAATCCATCAATCACTTGTTAAGTAACATTTCAAAGAAAAATTCTACTCGTACATCAACTTTTGTACATAAAGGGCTACACCCTCATCACATGGGGGTGGGACCCGATGCATAAAAATATTTTTTTTATTTAGACGGGTCCCACCCCATGTGAGGGGGGTGTACACTCCGATGTACATTATGATGTACAAGTAGCAAAGCCGCATTTCAAAATGGTGGATGGAAAATTGCACGTGGCAAACGAGAAATTAACGTTGGACGATCTAATAGATATTTCATTTAAAATTTAGCGATTAAAAATGAAGTTTACCGTATATTTGGTGTCTTATACTTTGTGACATGTTTAGTGCTTTAAACTGATGTCTAGTTGTGCTTCATTAATTTTCTTTCTTTTTTTTTTTCTTTTTTAAATGTATTTTATTTGACTTTAATTAAAAAAATATGCTCTGAAATTGATCTAGCTTCGAAATTTAGGTCTTGTGCGGTGCAAATCTTTACAAAGAAAGGGGGGAAGGGGGGGGGGGGGGGCGGGGGACCATTTGGGAGGCGGGCATTGGGTTTCCGAAGCTCGTCAAAGAAAGGATGCGCACATGCTTCTAGCTGCAGAGATAGAAACATCAATTTTATAAATTTGGTAACACATGGATAAGCATCAAAAATCATATTGTGCAAAAGATTGATACTGTCAACATTTCTATTTGGACTGTAAATTGGATATCTTCTGGGAATGGAAGTTCTTTGGTATGAACATGAAACATCTTTGTCGAGTGGGAGGTCAGATATAAAGTCTTCATCAGTTGATGTTAGAACTTTAATAGAGATATACAAGACTAGACATACCGCAGTGCAGTGAAGACTTGGTGAGTACTGAAGCAACCGCGAAGCAAGATCAATGGCTTTAGGAGGCATCTGCTTATGGAAAACCTGAACCATAAAATTCAGTCATTCACTTGTGCATTGAAATTTTATGGTACTCTAAGAAAATAGCATGTAGCAAGGGCAGGCATACCTTGTGCCATGGATGCGCTTTAATTTGGGGAAACCTGAAATCATTATAACTTGGATTCATACATTGAATTTCTTCTCGAGTTGGTGTACCAAGAACCTATAGAGAAAGTCTTCCAATTAGTATACACGAAGAGATCATTACAGGTATAGCAATCTGATCCATAGAATCATAGAATTTGAAAGGATGGCACAACTTAATAATCTCTACAAGCTGACGAACTGCATTTTCTCCAGGAAACAGTGGCTGTAAAAAATAAAGAAAAGGAAATTATTGAAAGTAAGAAAACACGATAGAATAAAATATCACTTGGCGAAATGAAAGAATGATATATTAGCTTCACCAGGCACCTGATTTAAAAAAAATCAGGCGACATACAGTGTATCAAAAGACTAACTGAAGCAGGAGTGTTGTGATCCACATGAAGAGATGTTAATAACCAAAATGGCATTTCAAAACTACAGGACCCTAATTAGGAAAAACTATGGGCATTGATGACAATGATGGTCAATAATTAAGCCAAATGACTACCATCAAGAATAGATAAAATTTAAGGCTATACTCTTGTTTTGGCAGCAAATGAAAACAGCAAAACAGCCCTGTAGTCCCATGGAAATCAATTTGAACCTATTGCACTAGAGTGCACCGCTATTATTGAACCTCACCATTACAAACTTTGGCACATTTTTTTGTGTGCGAAACACTTAATCAGTCAGCATAAGTCACATGGATACGTTAATTTTCATAAAACAGTTTATTTTCACTTATGATTTCTCTCCTTCACCAAAATTTATGTCTTCAACGGTAATAGGATTTTAAGTTCTTTTCACTGAAAGCTCTATGCAACCTAACAACATAGAAAAGACAGTGTAGAGTTTTTCTTGGCTAGATTTTTTGGTAAGTTCTCAATTCACCTGGTAGTGCATGCCGGCATAAGAAAACAATACAATTGGTATCTAACAGAAGGAAGGGAGAATGAATGAGTAAAGACGTGATCGATATATGAATACACAGACACATGTAACTTATAAGGTAGAAGCATTTAAAATATGCCTTGACAGAATTGATCTCAGGGAACTTTCAACTGCCAACGGACTTAGAATAACTAAGAAATTAAGAGACAGCCCAATTTTCGAGCAATAAACTTACGAGAACTTTAGCACTTCCATTATCAAACTGTGTGATGATGCTTAATTTGTGCAGATTCTTCTGTGTTGGAATCCAGCACAGGGTCACAAAGGAGGATGAAATGAAGTGGATCCAAGTGAAATACGAAGCAGTTATCCTCAACAAGTCCTCCAATATTACAACTTAGTTTGACAGAAACTTTCACCAATGCTACCAAACCGTATATAATTTTTGCATTTTGCAGACCAGGGAATTGTCAACTTTTCAGCTCAAAGATTTGTAGAATTGCAGTATTTTGCTGATATTTTTTTTAAATCCCATTTTACTCTTTTCTTTAAATGAATTTAAATGTACTATGTTTAGTTTTCATAGCAAATTTTATCTGATGTCCATGGTTGTTTTTTGGCTTGGTTCAGTCCTTGGAGAGAATTTGAGTTTTGTTTTATATCCCTACAAGCCATCGAATCTCGAGTTATGAATCCCTTCTATGAATCCACTGAATTTATATAACTGATTGGTTTGATTTGCTTTCTTTATTCATCTTTCTGCTTGTGCTGATACTTTGTTATTTCTAGGGATTTTCATCATTATCAACATGAAGTTTGACATATGAACGTGTTGCTATGGAATGTCAGGGCGAGATTTATCGTCTTTGAGTAGGTTTAGTGCAGTTAGAAGAATAAATGATCCAGCTACTATGGTTTTTATTGGAATCATTTAGTCCAGCGGATAATTTGAGTCATTCGGCCGCTCACATAAGACGTTGGCTATTTTTTGTGTTGTTTTGGATTTTTGTAACCATGGTTTTTCCTCCACCACAAGTAAGGTTTTTTTGAATAAAAAGCATTAGATTTGGTGAAAAAAAAAGACATGGAGTTTGACGTGGAGCTGTCTTGTGATTTTTGCATCAATTACAAATGCAGAACGGGACAAGTGAGAAGAAGAATAAAACTATATGTACTTGCAATGAATGTGTCCACATGTCTAGAGAGTCATTTTGATCGAGTTGAAGTTTTACATGCTTACCTTCACTTCTTGCCAATGGGTTTTTTCAACTTGCCTGCTTTTGAGCTCTTCCCTTGGGTTATGTGTTGGGAATATTTTCCCTAAGAGGGGAATGGAGAAGAAACCAAGATTAAAATCAGCAACATTTAAGATGAAACCAAGACCATATATATATATAAGATTCAACAATGAAATAATTAAAGGAAAATGATAAACTTATCTTTTGTTTCCTGATATCTCAGTCTCTAACATGTAGTCATACGAAGATCAAAGGCTCAAACATGATATAATATAACTGTCCTCAAACGTTATTTGCCTCCTCTCCGATACAATTTGGTGCTTAAAGGGTCTCACGGCAATTAGTTCGAATGATTGATCAAGCCTTGTAAAGAATTCAACTTAAGCACATGTGGAATTTTTCAAAACTTTATGAACACAAGGGAGAAATGAATATGGAAGAAGAAAAATGGTTTTCTTGGTTTGGAATGAATTATATTTCACATATGGTTTTTCAAGGTTTTCCATATGTTTCTCATGATGATTTTATAATGTTTTATTCATCACAAGTCATCTATATATAGCAATAGAACATAGCTATACGAAATGGTGCCAAAATCCCGCCAAAAGCCACAAGAAAATAAGAGCCAAAGCTAAAAACCTGGCCTCTAATGGCCGGACCGCATAGAGCAACTCTATGCGGTCGCATAGAGTATATCAAATGGGGACAACCGATCCCTGTGAGATGCCATGCGACCACATGGTTAAATGAACCATGCGGTCTCATGGTTTAATCTCCAGCCTCCCTGCTCTATTTTCTCATCTTCATTCCACCACACACTTTATTGATTTGAACAATAATAATCAACATTATGTGACTCAAGTATCAAGATCTATGAACTAGACCAAAAATAGAATTACATATATCTGTCAGATTGTTTTACCCTTGGTATTCCATTAAGTTACCACGATATGATTTGTATCAGTCTCTCTTTTCTGATAAATTTGCTTGCGCATCTTGTCTTTGCTATGATACACTTATACTCCAATCTAACAGCAAGATCAATTTCTTGTATTGGTTTCTGAGTCCCTGCTTAACTTTCCAACCATCTTTTGGGCTGAAAATCAACCGTAGTTTTAAGCATTGGGACAATTAAGCAAGCACGTCAAGCCCATTAAGTAGGTTTCGACATTAATCACACGTGTTGTTAACAGGGAATTTCTTGATAATTTTTTTACGTCAACAGGGGAGACAGAGAATAAGAATTAAGAGAGAAGAAAACATTTATGCTGACCAAATTTGTATTGCCTGGAGATATACATGTTTTGAAGAGTAGATCAATGACTCATTGTTTAGAATTGGGTGCCAAGGAACCACGATTGCTAGGATTATTTTCTTTATTCCCTTTATTGAATCCGTTATGTTTTTTGTCCTTTTCTTATTTAATTTAAATTATATGATTGGCTAAATAATATTAGGATGAACGATGTAGTTTATATTTAATGTTTATTTCTCGCAAGTTTGATTATGTAATAATTGCTTATTTTATGTTTAATTACATTTAGTTCCTTGAAATATTTAGATAGATAGATATATTTGTCTAATTCGTGCAATAAATGGCATAGATGTTATGAGAGATGATTATAGACTACGCAATCTTGGTTGAATTCCTACAATTGAATGCTTTCACCTATGTATGAATTTACATAGAGATATAGTAAATTTGGCCTTGTGAGGAGGGCAACTTTTGCTCACAGAGATTTTAACTAAAATTTATTAATTCGATTGTTAATACATATGAAAGAGTTGTGGAATGATATTGGATTGAATGAATAGTAAATTGACCTGGGTGAATTCAAGATTTCTTACCACTTAATCTCAATAGTTCTTCACAAACTTTGTAAATGGTAGATATGTTTAGATTAGTTTAGTTAAAAAATTGATTTGATAATAGATCTCCACCTTAATTTAGATTGAAGCTAAATTATGATAAATATTATAATAAATACTTAGTCCCTGTTTCGTACACATTAAATTTTCATTCTCATTCTTCTACTCATTTTCGACCACACATTCTTCAATAAAATAATATTTTTATCATATCAATAATTTTCCTTCTCTTTCAACTACAAATTATCCATCAATCTACTATTTCAAAATACATTTTTTTCCAAAATAATGTGGTTCAAACACATCCTTAGTTTATGTGGGAACGATAATTCAAACTCTTAGTCTTATTTTATTACTTGTCAAGATTCGTATACTTGCATAATCAATCAAACAATGTAGAATATGAATTTTTCTCTTGGTATATAACTGCAGACATCATCCATCTAGCCGCGTAACTTTATATTTATTTCTTAACATTAAAAAGTTTTGCCTAAATATTGACGTTTTGAATTTCACGACCCATTTGCGTGCTTGCCTATAAATTCAGGCATGAACCAAATTTTTAATCCATCGGAAAATGGTATTTCATGAGTCGGTGAAATCCAACTTTGTGCATATACATATAAATGGACGGTTGGTTAGATAACCATAGCGATATGTCAACATTTAGTTGGATCTATGATTAACATGTCAATATCACCCAATCTATGAAAATTTCACATGTTAGATGAAAGAAATTAATTTAACATTCATGTATATATAAATGGATGGTTGAAAATAAAATATAAAGAAATAATTTCCTTCCATCTTTAACAGTGAGCTTTTCTATCCCTTTGTACCACAGTTGTCACACCTAAACTAGAATTTTAAATTTCCTCAGTAGCTGGGTATATTCTTTTTCCCACAAACACTTCATTGTGGATTGGCAGTTTCTTGTACCTATGGTGTGTCCTGTACCTTTACTATTGCTGCAAGCTGTTCAGGTCGGTAGGTTTTGCATTCCAACGATACCTGCAATTGTGATTGAAGAAAATGTAAGTCTGACTCATACTTAAGAAGTTGTATCCCTCCAAGAAGCACAATTTCTGCTTCAAAATCACCAAATGAGGCTGGAACAGTTAACGGGCTTTGACACCATCTTAAAAGGTCAATCTTATTAACATGGGTAGCCCAAACTCTTATAAATTAGTTTATATTTTCATCTTTATTCGATATGAGATTTTATCCCTTAACATATCCCTGCAAGATGGTGGCTCGTTTGAGCAAACCAATCTTGAAATCGTGTGCTCAATTTTTTTTAGTCTTAATCGGATCGAATTGCTTTTGTTGGAGCTTAACGAGACTTGATATCATGTCAAGATTTGTGGTTATTCCTCTTAATAAAGTTGACATTTTAAGATGGAACCTCAAATCTTAATATGGTATCATAGCCCGTTAAGCTCCAACTAACAATTCAATTTGATTAAGATTCAAAAAAATTGTGCACATGGATTTCAAAATTGGTCTGCTCAAACGAGCCATCATCTTGTGGGGGTATGTTAAGGGATAAAATTTCACATTGAATAAAGATGAAAATATAGACCAATTTATAAGAGTTTGGATTACTCCTCTTAATAATGTTGACATTTTAAGATGAAATATTAAGTCTTAACATAGGCAAGGTAATATGCCAATTGTGTGGTAGGATCAGTATGACATTAGCTTCAATGGAAGAAAAAAAAGTGGAGGTTACTCACAATTGATAGGTAATGGCAAAGTTTTGAAAATTCTTCATGTTGGCTTTTCCATCATTAATTCTTAGGAAATAATTCCTTCTACCTCGGAAACATTTTGCATGACTCCCATTAATAAAAAAAATTAAATAACAAATTTGAATATACCATTTGTCACGTGTTCAAAAACAATAATATACAGAAGGTTCTTTACAGTTGAGAATTAATAAGAGGTTCTATCCTGATCCCAGAACGAATCCCTCAACTTCTCATTGCAAAAACTGAACCGACTTTTTCAAGCAAGAGTAGAAGCTTCAGAGGAAGAGTTCTTCACTTGGTTCACCAACATCAAATATTTTTGTGTGGACACTTTGTTCAATCAATTCGGAGGCAGCCACGCAAGCTGAGCTCGGGGTGGTGTTGGGGGCTCCATCAAATTAAACAATGGGTCACTTGGCGTGGAGGACGTGGAGGTGAGGGGTTTGAGAGATGGACTTATCTTTGAGAAAGAACACAGGTACACGATTGTGAGTATCTATTCACTCAAAACTGATATACTTCCATTTCCACTTTCCTCCTATTCATTAGCCTCCCCATGTAGTTCTTCTGAATTTCAAATATATAGTATTCAAGATGCATTGTTTTCAATTATTAATAAATCAACTTGAATTCTTTAAAACTAGATAGTTTTATTATCAATTAATAGGATAGAACTCAAAAAAATCCATTTTTCAAAAAAATAAATGAATGAATAATTAATAAAAATGAACCTTAATTTGGACCACTCAAAACTGATTTACGATTCCGCAAAAAAGAGAAATCTTGTGATTCACTAATAGACCAAGGCATAAGTAATTTGACTCATTCACAATCAGGTCATGAATATTTCGAATCTATATTATGCAAGTATACATTATTTTTGCTAATTCATGTGAAGGGTGATATAAAATCAGTGTCGTCTTTGAATTTTAAATAAAGAAAGAGTTTCTTAGAGATTAATGAAAGACTAGTTAGAATGCGACCCAATAGGTAGTTTAAATGGGAGAGAGAGAGATAAAAAAGTAAAAATCAAAACAAATCTATATATCTATCTTTTTTCTATTTTTGATTATATACCGAAGACATTAAAACTAAATTCATTTTATTTTATTTGCCTAATTTCATGAGAGGGGAAACAAAGAAGCCCATAATGTGGCATATTTCTTTTCGCCGGAATTATACCCAGCCATGCCCCTGAATTGCCTATACCAGTTTCATTTAGTGTCCTACTACTTATTTTCATAACCTGGAAACCAAATCAAAATCTGGGATTTTGAATCCCAAAGTCTACTACACCATTGCAAATGTAAATCCCTCTCCTTCAAGTGAACCAAATTCAATCTTCGAGGTCTTACTTGATACTTGATACTAAGTGAACCAAGTACTCTGCCCTAGTGAATAACATCACTTTGATTCTTGTGCATTAAAATGATTATATGCATGTTGTGGATAACAAATGGATTTTTAGAATTAAGCATAAAGCTAATGGAACTATAAGTGTAGGTGTTGACAATTAAATCCAAATAAATAACTTCCTCTAATTTCTAGTTGACCTTTTACGTGACGTGATTCGACAATTGTTGAATGTATAAACTAGCATTAGAGGGATTTATTCTTAGTCCCACAAATACTTCATTGTGGGGTGCACTCTCTTCCAAAATTGATTCAAATCCTAGAGAACTAAGCAGCCAGTGTCTCAAGAATCATATTCTTTGCTTCATATCTACACCTTTTCATTCTTTAAAAAAGCATCTTGTAGATGTGAAAACGTGTATATTTCACATCAGCACTCAAGAATAAAAAAAAACATAGACAAATTCCTACCAGATATGTCAGCCTCAAATACATAAAAAAATCCATATAAAAAAAAATCTTTAGACTAAAGCATTCTATTCATCTTCCAGGATTCTGTTTATAATCCAGCAGATAGAACCATGAGTGGCACATATGGTAATTTTACGCCTCGAGAAAATTGGCAGCGTGGATGGGATGAATGGAACGTTTGGCAACCATATCTAAGAGACTTTCGACCAGCATGGAGATCTCAGGTTAGTGCCCCACAAATTTAGGTTTTTTTTCCTTTTTAAATTTTTCTTAGCTGCATTTATCATGGTGTGGTGGTGATTTCCTCAACATATATACGAAGATACTAGTAATTGAAAATATAATCATTTTTAAGCCATGAGAGAATTGGCAGCCTGGACTTGGCAATTGGAATGAGTTGCGGCCATTTTATACGGACTCTGGTCTGGCAAGGAGAAATCTGTTTAGTATCCTATTCCTACATCTTTAGATACTTGTGTCCATGAAGCACCTAGTAAAAAACAATTATTATTGATTTAAAATCTTCCAGTGTGTTTGCTCTAAATCAAAGCTTCATTGTTTTGATCTGTATCTAGCATCGTCGAGCACCTGCACCAGATCCACGGTGGTTGTTCGAGGACAGACCGACAGGACAACCTTCTGGCTTAGCCAGGTATGATCCCCTGCCGTGTGTACCAAGTTTAGGACTTAACAATAGAAATAATCATCCTTTTTGTGCCGATCAATAATGAAGAAGCAATCTGGAAATGTCCTAATTAATCTTGGTTTGTGGAAAATTTCCAGAAAACAAGAAACAGTAATTTTTATTTTTATTTTATTGGAAGATCGTGCACCATTGTTTTTTTCATAGCCTTAGTACAACTACGACTTTTTTACACAATAAATTAACAAAGAGTTCTCTTCCAAATTGATCAAATAATTAATCAGTACTCAAAATTAGATTTTAACAAAAAGAAAATTGACCAGAATGAAGTATAAAAGCATAAGAGGGAGATTGAGTAAGACAGACTGATGCTGACAAAAGTCCACTTCCTTTTGCAGTTCTTCATCACCAGCGCCAACGCATTCTCCTCAGCGATTTCTAATTAGAAACGATACATCAAGAAATACCTATTCAACATACAGACGGCCAGTACCTGATTCTCGTCCAAGCTACTATGAGACACGATACTCGCCAACCTCTGAGCTGGAGTCAAACTTTACAAAAGAAGAACAAGAAAAAGCCTTGAATAAACTGAGAAAAGTAATGATTAATCCGCATCTGAGTAGTATAGTAAGGAGAATGGGAATGAAGTATAAAACCGATGGCAAAAACCAATCCAGCGGAAGTGGTAATTTTCAGGACGATGATGGTAAAATGTGCGCCATTTGCTTGGATGATTTCGACACTAAACAGTTTGTGATGCTCACTCCGTGCAATCATATGTTTCACGAGGATTGCATTGTGCCATGGGTAAAGAGCCAAGGGAAGTGCCCGGTTTGTAGATTTGTGATTTCTGAACGAAATGCATCGTCAGAAAACAATAGCAGGCGCGCTGCACTTGAACGGGAGTTGATGTCAATTATATGGGAATTCAGAGCTCTTTAAGGAGAAATCCCAGACAGCCTAATTACGAAAACTGAATGTTCATCTAAAATGAAAGGAAAAATCGAAAAAAAGTTATGATACATGTGTTAAAATACTGGCTAGTTGCCATTGTTATTCCTGTCAAGGATTTACAGCTCCCAAAGATACGAAAGTAATATAAGCAATAATTATTTTCAGTGTGATTCTTTTGAACCACCTCATGGAAAAACTTAAACTATTAGAGTGGAGACAAAGTTATTTATCTAAATCATGTCTTCAGCATGCCCCTCACGAGCCAGATCCATTTATATATTGTCAAAGACTTAATAGTTACATAATTTTCACAAATGACTAGCAATACTCTAATTCTATATTGAACTACCTCATGCAAAATTTGAGCTGATAGAGAAACGATAAACAATTAGTTATTTAAATTGTGTCTACGTCGACGGTATATAGCAATTGAAATAATCAATCTAATGAGATAAATAAAAAAGGAAAAATGTGTGCCGGAGTAAAAAGGCGACGAGCTAAATACAAAGAGGCGTTTGTTGAATATAGTTGACATTCTTACTTTCACATTTCTTGTTTTAGTAGGCTAGATATTTTGTATCTTAAATTTAAGTGTTCAATTTGATAACTTATTCTTTGTAAAAGTTATTTTAGTTAGATCTTTTTCATAGACGGTTTGTCAGATTAAGAGGTGGAAAAAGAATCTTTGTAATCTATAAATACTCATTATGTATTGGAATGAAAAAAAAAACTTCAATCTTCTTTCTAAAAAAACCAGAGAAAAAAGAGAGTATTTACTGAGGCAGAAAAACAGAACATGACAGTAGCAATCTTAGTGAGTGTTTAAGCATATACGGTGAGAATAGTGCAAATATGGTAACTTTTGTGTTAAACCGGCAAGCAATCTGTTTTACATTAATACGGAATTTCCTTTTAAAAATCCGATAAGTGCTTTGCATATCCGGTAAGCCAAGTATAAATCCGATAAGTTCCACTCTTTGATTCATAAACTTCAACATGGTATCGGAGCTAAATTGACCTTAGAAAGGGACTCTCTAAGAAGAAAAGAAGAAGAAGTTCACAAAGAAACAATAAGCAAAAATCGACAAGAAAGAAAATGGCTTCACCTGGTTTTTTAGCACCACTACCATCAACCTTCAATAGAGAAGACTACAACTTCTAGGCCTCTAAAATGAAAGCTTATGATCTATGGGAGACAACTGATACTGGAGTTGAACCAGAACTTTTAAGGGCTAATCCAACAGTGGCTCAAATAAAGCAGCATAGTGAAGATGTAGCAAAAAAGTTCAAAGCTCTCTCTTGCATTTAGTCAGCCATTTCAGATGCTATTTTCACAAGAATCATGACTTGTGAAACAGTAAAAGAAGTCTGGGATGTTCTGAAAGAAGAATATCAAGGTAATGAAAAAACGAAACAAGTGCAAGTTCTCAATTTAAGAATATAGTTTGAGACTTTGAAGATGAAGGAGACTGAAGTTGTCATAGATTTTTCAGATAGAATGATGATGATAGTAAATCAAATCAGACTTCTGGAAGATGATTTGCCAAATAAAAGAGTGGTGGAAAAGGTTTTAATTAGCCTACCTGAAAAGTTTGAATCCAAGATATCTTCATCAGAGGATTCTAGAGACCTGTCAACTATGACTTTAGCTGAATTGGTGAATGCTTTGCAGGCAACTGAACAAAGAATGCTAATGAGGCAGGATGAACAATCAGAAGGTGCCTTGTTTGCTAAAGAAAAAAACAAAGCTCAAAAGAGCTTTGGTGTGAAAAAACCTTAGGTTCAGAAAAGAGAACCTGGAGGCAGCAGGAATGAAAACAAAGAGGACAAATTTGCACCTTGTCCTCATTGTAAAATAAAGGGCCATTCTCCAAAAATTTGTTGGTATAGGCCTGGAGTTCAATGTAGAGGCTGCAAACAATTTGGTTATATTGAGATGGTGTGCAAAAACAAAAGAAGGAATCAACCACATCAGTAAGCAAAAATAGCAGAAAAATAGGAAGAAGGGCTAGAGGAGCATCTATTCTGTGCTATCAAGGCTTGTAGTAAGGTTGAAACTTAGTTATTGGATAGTGGTTGTACTCATCACATGACTGCAGACTCCAACATCTTTGTGGAAATAAACAAAGCCTATAAATCCTGAGTTAAAGTGGGAAATGGTGACTTTGTAAAAGTAAAAGGTAGTGGAGTGATTGTTGTTCAGACTTCAACAGGTATTAAGCACATTCCTGATATTTTATATGTGCCTGAGATAGATCAAAATCTAATAAGTGTAGGGCAATTGCTAGAGAAAAATCATTCTTTAATGTTTAAAGAAAAGGCCTGTACTATATTAGATAAAGATGAAAAGGAGTTTATGACAGTTCAAATGAGAAATAGGAGCTTTCCTATAAATTGGAAAACTGATACTACACAAGAATGTTTAGCTGGAGAAAATAAAACTTCTTTATGGCACATATAATTTGGTCATGCTAGTCATACTTCACTTAAGCAAATGAATGATTTTAATCTTGTTGAAAGCATGCCTAAAATCATTGATGAAGGCTATGTATGTGATGTCTGTCAACTTGGAAAGCAAACAAGATTGCCCTTTCTAAAGAATCAATCAAAAAGGGTTGTTGATAAACTTGAGCTAGTATACTCTGAAGCTGCATATGTGTTTCAAACATTCAAGAAAATTGTGGAAAATGAAAGTGGCTGCAAGATGAAGATCATTAGAATTGACAATGGCACTAAGTACAGCTGCAGGCAGTTTGATGATTTCAGTAGAACTGAAGGTGTCAAGCATCAGCTAACTATTCCCTATTCTCCTCAACAGAATGGAGTCAGTGAGAGAAAAAATAGGACAGTTGTGGAAATGGCTAGGTGCTTGTTGATTGAAAAAAAGGTACCAAAAGAATTTTGGGCTGAGGCAATTAACACTGCTCTTTACCTTCTCAATTGTTTGCCATCAAGTTTGGAGAAGAAAGCCTCTATGAAGCTTGGTATGATGTCAAACCAGGTATCTCACACTTGAAAGTGTTTGGGAGTGTTTGTTACACTTATATTCCTGATGCAAAAAGGGATAAACTCAATGAAAAAGCTGAAGTTGGAATATTGTTTGGCTATTGCAATAATGCTAAAGGATATAGAGTGTTCAATCTTCAAACCAAAAAAGTAACATCCAGTAGAGACATCAAGGTGGATAAAGATGCTATTTGGAATTAGGATGAAAGTTTAGTAGTTAAAGAAAAAGCCAATGATATAACTCCTCAAATCAGAAATGAAGAAAGTGAAGAGGAAGAATTGGAACCCGATGTCAATGATATTGATTCAGAAACAGAAGAAGACAGGGTAAGAATGAGACCTTTAGCAAACATTTATGCAAGGTGTAATGCTGCTATAGTTGAACCTGTAAGCTTTAATGAAGCTGCAAAATCTTTTGACTGGATGAAAACCATGGAGGAAGAGATCAATATGATTGAAAAAAATGAAACTTGGGAGCTAGTTGAAAGACCACTGGACAAGAAAGTCATTGGAGTAAAATGGGTGTGTAGGACTAATTAAATCCAGATGGTTCAGTTAACAAACTAAAAGCAAGACTAGTTGTCAAAGGATATGCTCAACAATTTGGAGTGGATTACGCAGATACCTTTGCTCCAGTTGCAAGGTATGAAACAATCAGATTGCTTATGGCAATTACAGTTCAAAATGGCTGGAAAATCTATCAGTTAGATGTCAAATCAGCTTTCCTAAATGGCTATATAAATGAGGAGACTTTCATAGAGCAACCTGAATGTTTTCAATTAGAAAATAGTGTGGATAAATTCTATCTTTTGAAGAAAGCCTTTTATGGATTGAAACAGGCTTCAAGAGCCTGGTATTGTCGACTAGATGATCACATTGGTTATCTTAGTTTTACAGATAGTTTAAATGAACAAACTTTATATGTAAAACAAGTGAAAACATAAATTGTTATCATATTACTTTATGTTGATGATCTCTTGATCACTGGCAATAGCAAAAGATCAATTAGAGAAGTGATAGATAAATTGAAGAAAGTTTTTAAATGACAGATCTAGGTGAGTTGCATTACTTCCTTGGAATGGAGATTTGTCAAGATAAGCAGGAGATTTTTATCAGTAGAAAAAAGTTTGCTAAAGATGTACTAAGGTGATTCAACATGGAAAATTGCAAACCTATTAGCACTCCATTAGTTCAAAATGAAAAGTTGTTAAAAGAAGATGGTGCAAAACATATTGATGTAAAGATTTACAGAAGTTTGACTGGTTGTTTATTATATTTAACAGCCACCAGACCTGATATCATTTATGCTGTAAATCTACTGTCAAGGTTCAGACAAGAGCCTAGTGAATTGTATTTTCAAGCTGCAAAGAGAGTCTTGAGATATATCAAAGGAACTGATGAAATGGGGATTTAGTTTAGGAAGTCAGAATTGTGCAAACTAACTGGCTACATTGATAGTGATTGGGCAGGAAGTTTTGAAGATATGAAAAGTACTTCTGGCTACATATTTTATGTTGGTTCAAGTATCATATGTTGGAATTCATTAAAGCAAAAAACTATGGCACAATCAACACCTGAAGCTGAATATATAGCTATTTCAGAATCTAAAAATCAAGCAATTTGGCTAAGAAAAGTTTTAGAAGATCTGAAGTATAAACAAGAAGATGCCACAGTTATCTATTGTGATAATCAATCTACAGTCGCAATGGTAAAAAACCCAGTCTTCCATGGTAGAACCAAACATATCAAAATCAAATATCATTTAATCAGAGAAGCTCAAGAACAAAAAGAGATGAAGCTGGTATATTGCAAAACGGATGATAACCTAGCTGACATTTTGACAAAATCTTTAGGCAAGGCTAAGTTTGAAACATTGAGATTTAATCTTGGTGTTTCCAGTAAAAATGTCAAGGAGGAACGTTGAATATAGTTGACATTCTTACTTTCATATTTCTTGTTTTAGTAGGCTAGATATTTTGTATCTTAAGTCTTAAGTTTAAGTGTTCAATTTGATAACTTATTCTTTGTAAAAGCTATCTTAATTAGATCTTTTTCATAGATGGTTTGTTAGATTAAGAGGTTGAAAAAAAATCTTTATAATCTATAAATACTCAATATGTATTGGAATGAAAAAAACTTCAATCTTCGTATTTACTGAGGCAGAAAAATAGAACATGACAGTAGCAATCCCAATGAGTGTTTAAGCATATACGGTGAGAAGAGTGCAAATACGGAAACCAGTGTAAAATTGGTAAGCAATATGTTTTACATTAAAATAGAATTTCCTTTCGAAAATCCGGTAAGTACTTTGCATATCCGGTAAGTCAAGTATAAATTCGGTAAGTTCCACTCTTTGATTCATAAACTTCAATAGCGTTGATTGTTATCAGATACCGAAGGAGGTCGCAATATAATCCAAAAGTAAGCTCTTTATGAGGGAAAAAAATGAAGGAATGTTACCCTTATATTTTCATGTGAAAACCAAAAATAAATACAAATATAAATTCTGAAGTTATGGAAAATTTTGATTTTCTATAACAAGATTAAAAGAATGTGTGTTCAACCTCAAAATACAAGTAATAAAAGTAAATCGATAGTATAAAAAGAAATCTTATCCTTTTATGTGTCTCTTATTTATTGTCATGAATTATATCGCCATTCTTAGATTTGTCGTCAAACACTCTAGCTCAACCTGCGAAAACTGCTGAAAATTTGTCTCATACAAACTTAGGTCGAACACTCAATTGTACAGACTGCACAAGATGCAGCAAAGGTATGGGCAAACTGCTCTTTAATTTGGTGCTATCTCTTGAAAATCTGGGATTGGACATGCGAATTACTGATAGTGGTTTGTGATAGATACCTATGAAACATGTGAAATAAAATTTAAGCTTTTTCAAACATGCTCTTAATAGGAATTGACCATAACAAGATCTTCGTTAATTCAATTTGTTGAAACTAACATGGTGATCGCTTGGAAATCCAATTCAGCAATATCCAGCTCGATCCCGTTCCCAATAAAAAAAGATCCGACCCAAGAACCAATAGAATTTCTACGGATGGATCTGAAAGATTCCTTTTACAGTGACATAATCGAATTGAACCAGACTCACTAGTTGTGCCTTGTCCCAATCTTGTTCCTTTTTTGCTTCAAGAAAAAAATAAAAAAATGTAGTGTGTAAATCTTGCTTCACTTTCATGCTTTCTTTTTCGGTGACAGAAGTGATTAAATTTAAATTCATATATATTAATCTAATTATTGACTTAAATGAGTGAATATAAAATATAATCGTAAAATCAAATTAAAATTCAGTTTTATAGCTAGACTTAGAAAAACATCAAACTCTATCCACAAGCTTGAGATAAAAAAAGCTTTCAAATCTCATTCACCAATCAATGAAACATTCACTCGACAGACATTAGATTTCTCGTTATTGACTAAAACTGAGAAAAAAAGTGCACAATGGATGCACTTTCAACCCAAAGCCATCTTCTCAAACTCCCTTTAAGATTAAGTTCTTCATGTGAACTGATCACACTAACACACTTATATATGTCACAAAATATGGATTATTGTTGAAAGTAAATGTGAATATAGTTTAGTTCTATGTAATTTGTGTTTTGTAGGCTAAAAACGATACGTGGTGCAAATTCGGAAAAACAAGCGAAAATGGGGCTAAAATGAAGCAAAATCAAAGTTTGATGACTCAAATGCAAATACTGAAAAGTTGTGTCGATCTCACGATGAAGATTTGAGAGTGTTAGACATCAATTGGATAAGAAATGAAGCCAATTGGATGAAATATAGCCAAAGTATTATCATATATCAACTTCCAACAAAAAATGTATTTTCAGTTTCAGTTTGAGACCCATTTTTGGCATAGAAGACGTTCAAATTTGAAAACTTATATTTCTGAAATATTTGTATCCCTTTGATTTAAATTTTCAACGCATTTTGAATCGTCTCCCTCAATTGGATATCGGGAGAGAAAGATACAAGCACAATACTGAACACTGTGCGACGAAAAAAAATTATAACTATGAGGTCACATAGTTTAAAATCCACGCGACGACATAGAAGGCTTCAGAGAATTTCAAGGGAAAATTTATTGTTCTATGCGACCGAATTCAACATAAC
Source organism: Fraxinus excelsior (assembly GCA_019097785.1). NCBI lineage: Eukaryota > Viridiplantae > Streptophyta > Magnoliopsida > Lamiales > Oleaceae > Fraxinus > Fraxinus excelsior. The sequence goes on along the minus strand of CM032625.1, from coordinate 44,738,835 downwards.
TATGTGGTTGCATAGTATTTTTTCTGGGTACGAATTTCTGGTTTCCTTATTTCGTTCCAACTCTTATGGAAACCAATATCTAGACATCTATATAAACTACAAAGCCATCCAAAAACTCGAAGGAGACCTAGAGGATGAAATTTTCAAGATTAGAGATCATAAAACGAGGCAAAAAACACAAAATTCATCCCCAATGCGTGAAGATCCAAATTCATAATTAATTGGGTGATGTCGTTTTTTTTATTCTTTTTCATGTTTTCTTCTTTCTACTATACTAGGCTAGGTTAATAAGTGTTAGATGAACGATGAACCTTGTAATTTGATGTTTTGATCTTTATTTTATATATTTGACACAAAAACACGTTTTTGAATTACAGAATGATTTATATAAATTAATTGCATCCATGATTATAGTGCACGATAATTATGTGAGTTTGATGATTTGTTTCATGCACTTGAGGGAAGGGAAATAAATTCGACATATATAAATCATCACAAGGTCCGATAGAGGATAAAAATATACCGCTATGTCTTATGTGAATCTCTAAGTGTTCAAAAAATCGCATACATTCTTCTATATTCACATCTGTCATACAGATATAGTCGGGTCGTATGCGATGGTAGATTCAACATTACTCCAGAGAGATTGTTGGATAGCATATGAACATTGATTCTTCATAATTGGATTTGTGTTGTCAAATTATAAAACTAGGGTTAGAAATAATTATTAGTTGAGGATTTGGGATCCTAGTGCGTCCTTCATTCATAAATTACATAAAATTTGTATTCAACCATCAATTGTATTTAGTTTAGTCGTAGTTGATTTAATTCTAGTTAATATTATCGTTTCGATTAAGGTCGTATTAAATAGAAATCAAATCAAATAAATCTATGTTGGAACGATACTCGGACTCAAAAAGTCTACCTTATTACTTGTCAATGATCCGTAAACTTGCGGGAGTTCACATTCGAAATATATTTTCGCGTGACACAAACCTTTATATCTGTGTCTCCTTAGGTATGTAGTAATGCCTTTTTCACACGGTATGAAACTGTGTAATTTGATTTCCATTTTTGTAGTGTGTTTTCAATTGGATTATAATCTCCTGCAATTTTTCCTAGAATCCCATTTTGGAAAACATTTCTTCTTCATCCAAACAAAGTTCATTTGTTAGAGGCCAATTTGGAGTAGACACTTTATTAAACTCGGTCAAGCTCACTGACTAAGAAATAGTACAGGTAAACTGATTGTATATATTCCCGAATGCTATCATTGTTGTTCTCTTAAGTCATTATCAACCTTATTCTTGTAATCTCAAGCATAATCTATATAAGCTTAGTTGTTTGTGAGTGCACACGAATCTTTCCTTGATGCTATATTCATTGCTTTGTCGATGAGTTGAGAAAGGTTTATTCAATTCTAGGGATACTTTGATGTTGCCTATAAAAAGTGGACAGTAGCGCCCTTTGGGGACCATCCTAAGGTGATAAGAAAATCTTAATCCAGTCATGGTTAGTACTCTGATCTCGGTCAAGCACCCATATTTTGTAATGTTTTTATCGTTAGTGAGTTGTTTCTGGTGTGAATTTAGTTATTGTGGTAACTTAAAGATTTTTTACTAGCACAAGAATTTTGATTGCATTACAGAAATAAAACTGCCTATGATTGGCCATAAGTCGATAAATTTGAGTTTTCTCTATCCTTCACCAATTCTTGGTATTCTTAATGAGTCTTGTCGCCCAGTTTTTTGCTGTTGTTTAGAATCAACAAAACAATTGATGATTGTTCGTGTTTGTTTGTGTATTCTTCGTTTCCCTACATGCCACCACGCATCATACTTTGGTTTATGCATAGCATTAATGTTGAACTTTCTGATGACTTTAGGCGATGTGGTTTCACCAAGTTGTGTATTCCCACTATTTGAGGATAATGTTGAGAAGGTAGAATTATGTAAGGCCTGGCATAAAGGCTGACAGAGGGAATGTGGTTGTGTTGGGTTTTCCCTCTTCACGTGAGGGAGCCCATTTGAATAAATGGTTAAGTGGGCGTTTCTTGTCTTTGGCCCAAAACCAATCTATACTAAAACAAATGGAGAGAGAAACCAATTGAGTGAGCAGCCATATTACTTCCAAAACATAGAGCAATGAGAGTGAGAGAAAAAAAGGGTTCAATTCATTCTTGCCAAAGATTGGAGATCCATTTGTGGTCTGATTTTAATGAAATTTCAGTATGTCTATCCTGGCGAAGAGGGCTATGTTTTGAACGGAGCTGATCGTCCAAACTCCTCTCGATTTATATGGGCTTTACACACTATTTAGTGAAATATTTCTATTGTTATAGTGTGTATTTGGTTTATGATGATGTGGTTGTTGTTATCCAAGAATTATATGAGTTCTTGATGTATTGGTAGCCTCAAGAGTGTGTTCTTTAGAAGGTTTATTGTGTATCTCATTATTTAATAGTGGAAGGCTTTTACTGGACTAGGTCCCGAGGTTTTTCCCTTCGCAGGGTTTTCCTTGTTAACAAATTCTGGTGTTCAATTTATATTCATGTTCGTGTGTGTGAGTTGTTTGTTGGATTTGCCTATTATATCTGTCATTTCTAATTCTTGCACTTGGAGGGGTTGGTTTAATATTTCTACTGCTTCTTGTTGTATTGATTCAATCCCAACAAAGTGGTATCAGAGCGTCGGTTTAGTCTCTGTGTTTTCTGTGAGAATTGAAATGGAGGATTCGGCTAGTAGCATGGTTAAACTCACATCTTCCAATTATTCTATTTAGAATACTAGGATGGAGGATATCCTGTATTGCAAAGACTTGTTTGAACCCATTGAGTAGAATGGCAAGAAACCCGATTCTAAGACTGACGAGGATTGGAAGAAGTTGAATAGAAAGACTGTTAGACATATTAGGTAGTGGGTTGATCAGTGTCTTTCATCATATAGCCAAAGAAGTAGATGCATATAGTCTTTAACAGAAATTAGAAGATCTCTATGAAAGAAAGACTGCATCGAACAAGGCTTTTGTCATCAGAAGACTTGTAAATTTAAAGTACAGGGATGGTAATAGTGTTGCGGAGCACTTGAGCAGCTTCTAAGAGTTGTTGAATGAATTGTCTACCATGAAGCTTACTGTAGATGATGAGGTGAAGGCTTTACTTCTGTTGAGTTCTTTAACAGACAGTTGGGAAACTTTGGTTGTCTCTTTGAGTAATTCGGCTCCAAATGGTGTGATTATTGTCAACATGGTAAAAGACAGTATGTTTAATGAAGAAGCCAGAAGAAAGGAGCATGGTGCTTCTTCAAATTCTGAAGCACTCGTTATAGAAAGAAGGGGAGAAACCAAAGTAGAAAACCTCGTGGTGATGACAGTCATGACAAGTCCAGAGGAAAATCTGAGACAAGAAATGGGATAAAATGTTATCATTGTGGCAAGCCAGAGTACCTTAAAAATGAGTGCAGAAAATGGAAAAGGGAACAGTCAAAATGGAAAGGTGAAGAACATAAAGAACAAAAGGAGACTACGACAGTTGCATCTGAGGCAGAGGTGTTTATTGCTTATGATGAAGCACTTGCTAGTCTTTCATGCTAGGATACTACATGGATAGTTGATACATCAACATCTATTCATATTACTCCACGTAGGGATTTCTTTTCATCATATACCAATGGTGATTTTGAGTGGATCAGGATGGGAAATGAAGCTAAAGCTAAAACTATTGGCATGGGGGATGTACAATTGGAAACTAGCAATGGTGGCAAGTTACTTCTCAGGGGTGTCAAGCATGTTCCTGATATGCATTGCAATTTGATTTTTGTTGGAAAGCTTGATGAAGAAGGTTATCATATTCACTTTGGAGATGGCAGTTGGAAACTGACAAACGGTTCTTTTGTTTTAGCCAGAGGGAAAAAGACTAATGGTCTCTACAGAACAGAAGCAAAACTTATTCATGGAGAGGTGAATATTGCTGACAATGAAGCCACTACTGAGCTATGGCATAAGTGGCTTGGTCATATGAGTTAAAAGAGACTTTAAATTCTTGCCAGAAAAAAGATCCTACACAATGTGAAGGTACATCACTTATCTATTGTACTCATTGTTTAGTTGGAAAGCAAAGTAGAGTTGCATTTCGTAGATTTCCTGCATCTAGAAAGACTCATATTCTAGATTTAGTTCACACTGATGTTTTCACAATGCAAAGTAAATCTCTACGTGGTGCATTGTATTATGTTACATTTATTGATGATCACTCTAGAACTGTGTTTGCATATCCTTTGAAATCTAAAGATCATGTGCTTGAAGTATTTAAAGACTTTCATTTGAAAGTTGAAAGAGAAATTGGAAGGCAGTTAAAATGTGTCAGAGTAGATAATGGCGGTGAATACAGAGGGCCATTTGAAGAGTACTGCAAAAGGTATGGCATCAGGCTTAAGAAAACTGTTCCGAAGACCCCACAACAGAACGGGGTGGCAGAGAGAATGAACAGGACTATTTGTGAGAAAATCAGATCTATGCTTTCTCATGCAAAACTGCCTAAGCATTTTTGGGCTGAGGTAATGAGGATATCTGTTGACTTGATTAATCTTTCTCCATCAGTTCCTTTGAATGGTGATGTTCCAGAGAGCTTTTGGACAGAGAAAGACATATCCCTTGATCACTTGAGAGTTTTTGGCTGTCGGGTATCTGTTCATATTCCTAAAGATGAAAGGTCCAAACTTGATAGCAAAGCAAATCAGTGTATCTTCTTGGGTTATGCACATGCAGAATTTGGGTACAGGTTATAGGATCTAGTGAATAAGAAGATTATCAGGAGCAAAGATGTTGTCTTCTTTGAAGATGAAACTATTGAAGATTTGGATAAGACTAAGAAGCCAAATACAGTCAATGAAGAACAAATTAGTTCAGTTCCACTTGTACCAGACCCCGTGGTACATGATGATCACAGAGAAAATGTGCAAGAGCATGACATTATAGAAGACGTACATGATGAGGCCTCTACACAGGGTGATGCAGAGCTATATCAAAATCAAGAGAACGTTCCTCTTGAAGTGTCAACTGAAGATGAGTTGAGAAGATCTACTAGAGAATGTCGACCTTCCAAGAGGTATTCTAGTGATAAGTATGTATTACTTTCTGATGGGGGAAAACTAGAAAGTTATCAAGAGGTTTTGCTACATGACTAGAAAATGGAGTGGTTAAATGCTATGCAAGAAGAGATGAAATCCTTGCATAAGAACCACACTTACGATCTGATGGATTTACCTAAGGGTAAGAGAGCACTGAAGAACAAATGGGTGTTCAGACTAAAGGCTAAACCAAATAGCTCGCAACTAAGGTACAAGGCAAGGTTGGTTGTGAAAGGGTTTGGTCAGAAGAAAGACAATGATTTTGAAGAAATTTTCTCACCCGTGGTCAAAATGTCTTCAATTCGGGTTGTATTAGGCTTGGCAGCCAGTATGAACATGGAGGTTGAACAACTTGATGTGAAGACATATTTTTTACATGGTGACCTTGAGGAAGAAATATACATGGAGCAACCAGAAGGATTTAAAGCTAAAGGCAAAGAAATTCCGGTATGTAGGCTAAAGAAATGCTTGTATGGTCTCAAGCAGGCCGCCCCAAGACAATGGTACAAGAAATTTGATTTCTTCATGGTTGAGCATAGATACACCAGAACAACTTTTGATCATTATGTGTTCATAAAGAAATTCTTTGATGGGAAATTTATTATTCTTTTGCTCTATGTGGACGACATGTTGATTGTTGGTCGTAACACTGAGAAAATTAAGAAGTTGAAAAAGGAGTTGAGCAAGTCATTTGAGATGAAGAACTTAGGACCTGCAAATCAAATTCTCGGTATGAAGATCTCTCGTGATAAGAAGAATGGGAAATTATGGCTATCATAGGAAGGTTATATCGAGAAAATATTGCACATGTTCAATATGGACAAGGCAACACCAGTAAGCTCTCCACTTGCAAGTCATTTGAAACTAAGTTCAAAGCAAAATCCTTCAAGTGAGAAAGAAAAGGAAGAAATGAAGAATGTGCATTATGCATCAGTCGTGGGTAGCTTGATGTATGCTATGGTATGCACAAGGCCAAATATTGCTCATTCTGTTGGAGTTGTTAGCAGATTTCTTTCTAATCCTAGAAAAGAACAATGGGTAGCAGTGAAGTGGATTCTCAAATATTTCAGAGGCATTTATAAGATATGTTTATCTTTTGGCATCAGCAAACCTGAACTTTTTGGGTTCATAGATGTAGATATGGTTGGTGATGTTGATTCTAAAAAGTCTACTTCTGGGTATTTGATCACTTTTTCAGGGGGAGCAGTTTCATGGTAGTCGAGACGACAGAAATGTGTTGCCCTATCTACCACAAAGGCTGAGTACATAGCCATTACTGAAGCTAGAAAGGAGTTGCTATGGATGAAGAAGTTCTTACAAGAACTTGGCTTAGAGCAAGATGTCACGGGGTTAGATTTCCTACACTAGAAATACTAAACACCGTGCGGCCTTAACGTTCACAATTCCCATCTCTACGAGAAAACGCTAAGTCAGCCTTTTGACGCCCCCAAAATAATTCAACCAAGTAGGCTAAATTAAGATATCTTTGAGTAGAGTATTTGAAGTAAAATAGAAGACAAGTATTTTTGGGAGAAAATCTCTCTTTGTATTAAAATTACCCAACTCCAATGTAAATAATTACAATGGGAATACATCCCTATTTATAGGCAAAATCATAGGAAAATATCTTGGAATCAATGGTTAAGATAAATCTTGATCCAAGGGTCCTTATTAAATTCAACTTGCCTTAAACCTCCTTAGACCAAAGAAAAGTCAAGTTGGAATTGACTCCATGCAAGTGGGATGTCTCTACCAAAAGATCTCATGCTAGACATGTCCCCTTCATAGTCATCAATTTGGCTTTTGCTTCCTCTTATGACCTTTGGTCTTGCAAGTGGCTTGAGTGGCCAACTTGTCCAAGACTCCCAAAATATCCCAGCAACCTGCCCATGGTATTTCATCCTAGAAAACCACCTGGTGTGCTGGGAAACCATCCATGTCATGCCCATGTCACACAGACTACAAGCTGTGTGTTGCTGTGCTGCCTGTGTGCTGTCATCACTACAGTCTGTCTGGCCATGTCCTGCCTGTGTCCTGGGTGCTGTCTGCGATGTCTGCCTGTATTGCAGCCGTGTCGCCAGGCTGCCTGCACACCCGAATTTTCCAGGCACGCACTGGACACCGGGACACGAACATGCCATGATGGACACCGATCATTTCCTCATTAAATTAGGTGACACCGGATGTGTCATATACCTTTGAAGTAGAGACCTAATCAACCATAGGTCTAACTCATTTTCCCATCTCGTGCCATGACATCCCCGTGCTATGCTTGACACTACTTCACCACCATGCGGTCCGTCACACTCTCCCCCACCTATTCCGCTAACGCCCTCGTAGCGGAACGTTTTTGGCATTTCTTCATGCACCTCACGCCGTACATTGTCTTCCCTTGGTGCTTCCATAGCCACCATGTCTTCATCTTCCCCCAAGTCTTCCACTATTTTTATCATTGATAAGTGTTGTGCTTCCGTCTCTTCGGGAATGGCTTCAACTCTCATAGTGTTAAGCTTTTGGAAAGAATTCAACCGAATTTCTTCCTTCTTCTTGCCATCTATGACTTTCGGTTCCCTCACCGTCATGGATGCCAATGATCCTCTTTTAGGACAATCCCTCATGAGATGTGGCTCTTGACCCATGAAGCAACTACGAGGAGTAAAGTTACTTCTCTTCTTGTCGTCATACTCTTTCTTCCAAGAAGCTTGATTGTTGCCGTTAGGTTTATAGTCGGCTCTAAAATTTTTCCTCCATTCCGACTTGCCCCATTGCATGGCCTTCCCGGAGTTTTCATCATTTTCTCCAAAATTCCCTTTAGAGGTTTTGGTGATTTTAGCTTCCGACTTGGCACTTTCTTCAAATTCCGTCAATGATTCGGCTATTGTAATAGCTTCATCTACGGTATTGATTTCGCGCCGTTGCAACTCTTGTTGCATCCAAGTATCGCATCCGTCTAGAAAACAAAATAGTGCATCTTCCTCCGGCATACTTGGAATTTGAAGCATAAGGGTAGTAAACTCTTTGACATAGTCACCAATCGTTCCCGTATGTTTCAAAATCCTCAACTTCTTGCGAGCTTTATAGACGACATTCTCCGGGTAAAATTGTCTTTTGAGCTCCCTTTTGAACACATCCCATGTGTCAATGTTGCAAGCTCCAAGCGCAATTTCACCATGCTTACAACGCCGCAACATCTAAGAGGTACATTGAAGCGGTCCGCACCTTCATGGATTCATCCATAAGATTAACGCCTTCAAAGTAAACCTCCATTTGCCATAGGAAATTTTCCACTTCCGTGGCATCCCGTTGCCTATGATAATTCCTCGGCTTTAGATACTCGATCCTCGGGGCAACAACGCTAGTAGCGGCACCTCCGCTAGAACTAAAGGTGTGTCTTTGCTCATCCTTTCCGTCATTGTGGCCATTTGGTTTACTTGGCCTTGAATAGCGGAAATGGCATTTAAGACTTTGGCTTGGAGTCTACCAAAATCTTGTATCATCACGGCTTGTCCGACCACCACAGCTTGGACATCACCCTTCATGGCTTGAACATCGTTCTCCAATGATGCTTGTGCATCCATCACTTCTTGGACATTGGATTGGAGTGTTTCCAACTTCCCAATGGAGTGTTCCTCCAATGCCTCCATGGAGTTTTCAAGAGATTCAACCCGATCACCCATGTTTGTAATGATTTGATCGATTTTGCCTTCCATGGCTATCGCTTCCCGAATCTTGCTTTTACTTCGTGTTTTTTACTTCAACTGGGGCAACTCCATGACCCCTTTCCTCAATCTCAATAGGTTGTTGAGAATTCGCCATTATAACTGCCTACCAACGAGGCTCTGATACCACTTGTCAAGGGGTTAGATTTCCTACACTAGAAATACTAAACATCGTGCGGCCTTAACGTTCACAATTCTCTTCCCTACAAGAAAACGCTAAGTCAGCCTTTTGACGCCCCCAAAATAATTCAACCAAGCAGGCTAAATTAAGATATCTTTGAGTAGAGTATTTAAAGTAAAATAGAAGACAAGTATTTTTGGGAGAAAATCTCTCTTTGTATTAAAATTACCCAACTCCAATGTAAATAATTACAATGGGAATACATCCCTATTTATAGACAAAATTCTAGAAAAATATCTTGGAATCAATGGCTAAGATAAATCTTGATCCAATGGTCCTTATTGGATTCAACTTGCATTAAACATCCTTAGACCAAAGAGAAGTCAAGTTGGAATTGACTCCATGCAAGTGGGATGTCTCTACCAAAAGATCTCATGCTAGACATGTCCCATTCATAGTCATCAATTTGGCTTCTGCTTCATCTTATGACATTTGGTCTTGCAAGTGGCTTGAGTGGCCAACTTGTCCAAGACTCCCAAAATATCCCAGCAACCTGCCCATGGTATTTCATCCTAGAAAACCACCTGGTGTGCTGGGAAAACCATCCATGTCACCCCCATGTCACACAGACTGCAAGCTGTGTGTTGCTGTGCTGCCTGTGTGCTGCCATCACTGCAGTCTGTGTCTGGCCATGTCCTGCCTACGTCTTGGGTGCTGCCTGCAATGTTTTCCTATGTTGCAGCCGTGTCGCCATGGCTGCTTGCACACCCAAATATTCTAGGCACGAACTGGACACGAACCTGACACCACCGGGACATGAACATGCCATGATGGACACTGGTCATTTCCTCATCAAATTAGGTGACACCGGATGGGCCATCCCCGTGCCATGCTTGATACTGCGTCACCACCATGCGGTCCGTCACAAAGAGAAGTATTTACTCTACTGCGACAGTCAGAGTGCTATCCATCTCAAAAAGAATCCAACCTTCACTCAAGATCCAAATATATTGAAGTAAGTTATCATTGGATTCGAGATGCTCTTGAGATGAAGAAATTACAGCTTGATAAAATCCATACTGATGAGAATGGTTCAGATATGATGATAAAGCCATTGTCTATGGAGAAACTACAAGTATGTAGAAGGAAAGCATGTTTGGTGGAGTCCCTCACGTAGTCGGGAAGGGAAGATTTGCTGGATTTTCCCTCTTCACGTGAGGGAGCCCATTTGAATAAATGGTTAAGTGGGCTTTTCTTGTCTTTGGCCCAAAACCAATCTATACTAAAATAAATGGAGAGAGAAACCAATTGAGTGAGCATCCATATTACTTCCAAAACAGAGAGCAATGAGAGTGAGAGAAAAAAAGGGTTCGATTCATTCTTGTCAAAGATCGGAGATCCATTTGTGGTCTGATTTTAATGAAATTTCAATATGTCTATCCTGGCGAAGAGGACTATGTTTTGAACGGAGCTGATTGTCCAAACTCCTCTCGATTTATCTGGGCTTTACACACTACTCAGTGAGATATTTTTATTGTTATAGTGTGTATTTGGTTTATGATGATGTGGTTGTTGTTATCCAAGAACTATATGAGTTCTTGATGTATTGGTAGCCTCAAGAGTGTGTTCTTGAGAGGGTTTATTATGTATCCCATTATTTTATAGTGGAAGGCTTTTATTGGACTATGTCCTGGGATTTTTCCCTTCGCAGGGTTTTCCTCGTTAACAAATCCTGGTGTTCAATTTATATTCATGTTAGTGTGTGTGAGTTATTTGTTGGATTTGCCTATTATAGCTGCCGTTTCTAATTCTTGCACTTGGAGGGGTTGGTTTAATATGTCTGCTGCTTCTTGTTGTATTGATTCAATCCCAACAGGTTCTACATAAGATCGATGGTCTTGTTGTAGTACTAAAGCTCCAAGAAGCTTGTGGGTCGTGCCCAAGTTCAACAATGACCCCGAAAATGGGGATTGAAGCTCGACTGCGTGATAAGATCTCTGAAATAGAAGCAGTAGAGCAGATACTTGAAACAGAAACTAGTCTGGTGTTGAATGAAGAAAATGTAGAGAAGGTCACAGAAGAACTCTCCCTAATTTTGAATGTTGAATCAAGGGTCATTGTTAAGAGACGAAAAAGAATACATTGCAATAAAAGAAAGCAGATTGTAATGCATAATTGTATCATAAGTTTTTTTTTACTGAATTGAGGATGTCGTCGGGATTGAAAAATCACCATTTTTTTCCTTCTGTCTTTTGAGATTCTGTTAATTGAATGGACCTTTGTGAATTTTCTTAGCCTTATTCAAATAGCCAGGGCAAGCATGTCGAAAGTGACTTAAGCTAGTAGAACTAATTAGTCTGACCATATCAAAATAAGTAGCACAACCATTGGCGGAGCCTCACTCTGAATTTGGGTGGTTGGAGCAAAAAAAATAAAAAATGGTAGATAGAATTATGTAAAAAGGATAAAGTATGCAAATAATACTGAAGGTTGGGTACTGAGAAGTCTGATGTTAAAGGGTGATGTATTTTGCAACAAATATCTAAATATTATGATTAATTGTGCAAATTTTACACAAAAATGGGTGTGTGGTAGGGGGGTTCCTGCTTAATTACTGATGCAAAACAAAACTAGACAGTACTTTAGACAGGTTGACTTAATTTATATCCATCTGAAGGTGACATCTTTACAAATACCAATTTTGTTTTGTGGGGAGAAGATTTCAATTGCAGGAAAAAAAATGAAAGAAAATTGATTATTTACTTTATTGCAACTATTTGGTTGATACATTGAAATAGCTTTCTAAGAAAACTGAATATTATGAAAGAGTAAACTCAAACATTTTCATAGTATCCGTAAAGTTAAGGAGCAGTTCTTGGAGAATGGTAGCTATGAGCGTGATTATTAAACTCCTTTACAATTAGTTTCTTAAAAATTGTTTGAAAATAGATGTAAATTAAGTCACCAGAAGAAGGGGCCATTGCCTTGAATAAATGAATTTCCTTTTGCATTGTATCCATATGTGGAGTGGTTTAATATTAGCTTTTTTACTATATGCGAAAAGAGAAAGACGGACAAAACACAATTATACAAGACAATTGACAAACATCTTATACTCTTTTCTGTGATCATGTCTAGTTCAATGTACCAAACATATGGCACCAGTACTTGCAACACAACTTATTTTTATTCATTTTATCTTTTTCAGAATAATTGAGTCGGGCATTTTATAAGCACCATGGAAATCGATGAGCATTACAATTTCAAAAATTTATTTATACAAAAAATATTCAGTTGTAGAGTTCCTTCATTTTAAGCTCTTTTGCCTTCCGTTTCATTATTTGAGAGTTAATGTTGCACTAACTCTATCTCAATTTTATGAATAGGGCCACCAATGGACCAAGTCGAGCTTCCCAATAGATGAGAGGGATTGACTTGTTGACCAACGACTTGCCCATCATGAGCCGAGCGAGGTGGCAATCGAGCTGAGCGGCTCGTCGGCTCGTACTGTTCACGCCCACGAACCTCTCGAACTCGTAAAAAAAGAGCCCGAGCACGAGCCGAGCCTGCTCAACTTGCTACTGTTTACGAGCTGCTCGCCGAGCAGCCCACGAGCCTAGCTGGTGGGCTCATTAAAAAAAATAATAAATAAAATAAAATCTTTAAAATTCGGTGACCGTTTGGTCCTTCATTTTTTTTTCTCCAATTTCATTATTTTTCTTCTATAAATATCCACCCTAATCAATATTTTTTTCCCACCAATATCAATCTCTCATTATTTACTATACTATACTCTCTAGAATTTACATTCTCCAATCTCCATTTATCAATTATCAACAATATCATTCATTCATTCTATAATCATCTTCTACATTTTTTACATTATTTCTTGCTAATTTACAATTTATTTCATACACTACTGCATAATCTTCATTCACTTCTCAATTCTACAATTTCACATTCAATTTCTATTATTCATAACAAAATGATTCATTACCATTTATTCAAAACTTGCTCGGTATGGAGAACGAAATAAAAACACTGTCCAAAATCAATTTGGGAATGAATTCTCCGGTCTCAATGAATTACCAATTCTCGAAAATATTGAAGATTTTGACGTTCGTGATAGTCATCCAATTGATTTGGATGACGTTGATATTGCAGCTAGTGTTCCAATTGATTTGAAACAAGATGAAAAACATACATTATATATTCCCGATGCAAGAGGGAAGAGAAAGGGGAAGAAGCAAGCAAAATGTTGGGATTATTTCAAATTGGTTCTCATTGGTCGTGTGGTCGATGGACTTCCAGAAACCAAAGTAGTATGTAAATACTGCCAACAACGACTGATATGACAAAAAAGCATTGGAACTACCAACCTCAACCGTCACTACAAATTATGTGCAGCCAAACATGGGCTTCTTCCAGCTGGTCAAATGCAACTACAATTTGGTACTCCACAAGCCGGTGTTGCTACTACAACGCCACTTTCCACATGGATGTATTCGGAGGAGAAAGCTCGAATGAGAATAGTGAAGTTCGTTATCGTGGTGGAGTGCCACTAACAATAGCAGACAACCAACATTTCGTAAATTACGTCAAAAGATATCTTCAACCGAGGTACCAAGCCCGGATAAAGGATGAATGTTTATCTTTTTTTTTTAATTGTAAGAAATCAAAATGTTTTGAAAAATGTATATTTAAAAAATTATTTACAAAATGTGTTTATATATATTTTTCTTTAGGTTCTTATTTCTCAATAAATAAAATTCTTATTATTTTAAAAATTAAATTTTTTTTGAAAAATGTATATTTAAAAAAAACAATTTAGATGATGTTTGTGTATATACATATTTTTAAATTTAGTAATTTAGTAGTTTATAAATTATAGTTATTATATATATAGAAAAATTAAATTTGGATGAGCCGGCGAGCTGCGCGGGCGAGCTCGGGCACGAGCTGAGCTCGCCCAAAACCCAACGAGCTTAGCACCCGCTCGGCTCGTGGTTCACGAGCCGCGCCGAGCTCGTTCGAGTATGGGCCGAGCCATTGGCACCTCTAAGCTAGGTTGACCCTTGAGCTTTTCAATTTTTCTTTTTCTTTTTAGCCAAAATTTAAAGAGATTATAGAAAATAAAATAAATTATAAAAAGTAAGGTAATCAAATATGGAAAATGAAACGGGCTCCCAAAACCCACAAGCTTTAATTGCCAAGCTCGACTTTGCTTGACCCATGGGTAGGGATGGCAAAAAAGCTCTGGTGGCTTGATCGCGGCTCGGAAAAAGCCCGAGATGGGGCATCGGCTCGAGCCTGCCCACATATTTGTTTTTAAAAAAGGAAAAAAAATAAATTAAAATGAAAAAAATTTAAAATAGATGCCTAGCTGCTTGCAAAGGAAGCAATTACAGTATTAAAAAAACCCAAAAAAGGGAAAAAAACTCGAGCTGGCTTGGCTCGGGCCAAAAGCTCGAGCCGAGCCTCATTTTTTTGGCTGGGCTTTGCTCGGCTCGACTTGGACCAAAAAACCTCAAGCCAAGCCCGAACTTTTTTTTGGGCTCGGGTTCGACTCGTTGACTTAGCTACACATGGGGCACATGTAAGTTAAGTTGAGATGATCTCAACAACTAAAGCTCGTTGTGCTCAAGAGCAAATATAATTTTCTTTTATTAATTACATTCATGGGTTGGGCTCTCACGAGTCGATGCGCCGACAAGCTGCTACCCCTTATTATGAATGTTAAACTAATGAATTTTTAAATGATTTGAGAAATTAAAGTGAATTATGGTTTACGCATTTCTATTTTTCATTATTGTAGGAAAATAATTTATGACTATTAGCACTAAATTTGATTGACATATCTCTATGAACAATGTTGAAACATAATATACTAATATTTACCCAAAACAAGCAATTCTTTTGTCATCCTCAAGTCAATATCCAAGATACTCATCACAAAAAAATGTTCAAAAAAATAAATGAAGCTCTAATTGGACCTCATAGCCTACCAAAGTCCCAAATTATTAAAAAAATCTAACACAAAATGCCAAAATCCTGAAGGGCAACAAAATCTTGCACAAGTAAAATACACAATTACAAAAATACCACGTATTTTACTTCCAAACCACATCCATTCCCTCTGAATTACTTTACCTCTTGTAAAAAGCAAACCAGTTCAATTCCTTTCCTGCGCCTCTCCTCGCTCTGAATAATCATCTCTGTACAGGTATGCTTTGGAATTTGTAGAGAATTTTTTTTTTAATTTTTAATTTTTATTTTTTTTATTGAAGTTAATTTTTTAAATTGTTTGTTTAGTAGTAGAATGAAGCTCAATTCTGTAGCTGAACTGGTAAAGATTGATAATTTATATCATTGAAACTCAAGAATTTTTGTGGGTTCGACTACTTGGAGATTATAAAACAATCAATTTAGTTTGATTTTATCATAATGAAGTTAATTTGTTTTAATTATTTGTTTAGTTGTTTTTTTGCACAAGAATTAGGCATAGTTCTGTAGCTGAATTATTAAAGCTTGATAATTTGATGCCATTGAACCTCAAGATTTTCTTGGTTTCGACTTACTGGAGATAACTATAATAAATAAAGCTTGGAATCGTTATCGCGTATGCTTAATTGGGTGGTTTTCGCAAGATTTAAGCTCGGTTCTTTTTTTTTTTTTTGTCAATGCAGGTTGATTCATAAACACAGTCTCCTTCAGCTCACCATTGAGAAAAGCGTTATTAATATCCACTTGCCTGATTGTCCACCCCTTTGTTACTGCCAAGGTGAGTATAATTCTGAGTGTTGAGGGTTTAATCACAGGGCTGAAGGTCTCATAGAAGTCAACACCAGGAGTTTGATGAAATCCCTTTGCAACAAGTCTGGCTTTGAACCTTTGTATTGAGCCATCTGTGTTTTGCTCAAGTCTGAACACCCATTTATTCCCAACAATATTGTACGTTGGCAATGGAGGTACAAGCTCCCAAGTTTTAGCTCTTGTCAAGGCATCAAATTCTTCCTTCATTGCCTTTTTCCAGTCAGCATTCATCATAGCTGCAGTTGCACTCTTAGGTTCTGATGGATTCTCATTCAGCTTCCCAAGGTAAATTTTTGTTTTGCATATACCAGCTTTCCCTCTTGTAATCCTGGGGTGCTCAGCCACATTTTCTGCTCTATGTTGAGGCGACATTCTGTCATTAACATTATCATCTGCTTGCAGGAGTTCAACCTGTGACATGTTTTGTTCTGACACTTCAAGTTCCATTTCATCAGTTTCTTTAGTGTTGTCAAGAACATTATACTGATTGTCATTCAAGTCAGGAGATGAGTGATAATCAGCTTGAGTTGCTTCAAGATAAGTAGTATCAGTGGGATCTCTAGCAGACACATTATGATTAGAAGGAAGAGGAAAATAAGAAGCTGTGATTTCTGATGTTATAGGTTCTGAATGACTCTTGGTGACTGTTGTACATTTGAAAGGGAATTCCAATTCATTAAAAACCACATGCCTAGATATGTATAGCCTTCCAGTTTCACTTAGGCATTCGTATCTTTTATGAGACTCGCTATAACCTATGAAGGTGCATTTGGTAGAATGAAAATTGAATTTCTGATTTTGATAGGGTCTTGGACAAGGGTAGCAGGCACAGCCAAATGTTTTAAAGGTCTGATACTCTGGTCTTTTATTGTATAGAATTTCATGAGGTGATTGATTTTGGAGTGTAGGTGTTGGTAGCCTATTTATGAGATAGGTTGCAGTCTGGAATGCTTCCCACTAGTACTTCAGAGGATGATTGGCTTGAGCTAGTAATGTTAAACCTGTTTCTGTGATGTGTCTGTGCTTCCTCTCTACCCTACCATTTTGAGCTGAGGTATAGGGACAAGGGTGCCTGAATTCAATCCCTTCTTGGTTCAAAAATTTTGAGAATGTCCTATACTCTCCACCCCAGTCAGATTGTAGTGTTTTGATCTTACAGTTCAGTTTGTTTTCAATGAGTTTCTTGAACTGAATGAAAATGTTTAAGGCTTCAGATTTTTGTTTTAAGTGGATAAATCCAAGTATGTCTGCTAAAATCATCAAGGAAGGATATTTAATACTTGAAACCTGAGATAGATGAGACGGGGGCTTGTCCCCATATGTCAGTAAACACGAGTTCTAGTGGAGCTTTAGCATGAGAGGAGGATAAAGAGAAAGGCAACAGATGAGATTTACCAAGTTGACAAGCATTGCAAAATGATTTGATTTCATTTCCTTTAATTTTGACATTACACGATTTAAGTACTAGATTCATCACTTGGCTAGAGGGATGACCAAGCCTCTTGTGCCATATATCAGAAGTTGTAATTGAAGATTCATGACTGGAAGTGACAGATGACAGGTTGCAGGAAGATTTATTTGTGAAGACTGACTCTAGGCTGGGATTCTTGGTGATTTGCTGAGGAAACTCCTGCTAATACAACCCATCTTTAATCGTCCCTTGCATTATCACTGCTCTCGTTAACTTGTCCTTACAAAACAATTCTTAATCTCTGGTACGTGAAGGAGTTTATTCAAGATTAAAGACTTGTTATTCAAGGTTGGGATGTGTGAAGTGCCAAAATGAGAGATATGCAACTTACTTCCATCTCCCACCATAATTTTCTCCTTACCATCATATTCATTGATGAGGAAAGGTTTCCTTTGTCTGATGTGATATGACTGCTAGCTCCAGTGTCAGCATACCAAGCAGGGTCATTCACTATGCTGAGGGATGCGATGAGGGCTGTAGGTGAGGTATTGTAACCTGTCCTTTGGTTTGGTGGAGCCCCAGTGTATCTGTCATCAAATCTGAAGTTACATATATTGGCTTTGTGACCTATATTTCCACATACTTGGCAGATTGGTCTGTCATTTCCACCATATGTATAACCTCCTCTGTTTTTGCCCCTTCTCCCACCTCTGTAGTTGCTGAAATTGTTTAATCTTCCATCATAGCCTGATCTATGGGACTTGGAACCATGATAGTTGGAACCAGACCTTTGGGAGAAGTTTGCTGAAGCCTGGTTGATGTTGATATCTGCAAAATCATTTCTCAGTAAGTTGAGATGTTCCAGCCTACTCTCATACGTCATAAGAGTAGACTGCAGTTCCCCCCAGGATATTTGATCTCTACCATTAATCTGAACCACAATAGGAGTATAATCTTCACCTAAACCAGCCAAGACTTGAGTAACTAAGTCAGTGTGAGTCACTGTTTTTCCAGCGATTTCAAGGTTATCAGCCAATTGCTTTACCTTGTTAAGATACTGGTCAATATTCATTGATCCTTTCCTTGATTTCTGCACTTCACCGGCGAGGAAGATGATTCTCGACCTGTTCTGTACTCCAAAACTCTCTTCGATAGCAGTCCACAGCTGCTTTGAGTTTGTTGCACCCATGACTCTCATTGCAATGTCAGGGTCATTGAGGAGAAGAGCCAGCCCATAATTAACTAGTCTGTTGACATCCATTGTCCAAACTCAGGGTTCTTAACCATTTCGATGCTGGTGCCAGTATCACTTGTAACTTGGCTGCCAATAAATTCTTGGGGACACATCTTTGTCCCTAAGATATAACCTTCAAGGTTATGTCCTCGTATGATAGGTAAGATCATATTCTTCCATAGTAGAAAGTTGTTTTTGTCTAACTTGACTGAAACAACTTGGGTAAGATTAACCCCAAAAGGTGTCATGCTGCTGTTGCTCATCAGAGGAGTGACTGTGCTGCCTGAAGCTGAGACTGGTACTGAAATAGGATCAGCATTGAAGTTGCTGGCGTTTGCCATATTAAGGCTCTGATACAAAGTTAATTTTAAGAGATGGTGAGAATGTGCAATAAACCGTGACCTACATTGTTGAGGTCATGAGCTTTATATAATTGAAGGGAAAATTTACAAGGAAGATTCTAGAATTTTAGAGCTGTGAATTAGTTCCTAAAATAGTGGTGTCAAGAATATTTTACAACAAATTAGTGTAGGACCACAAGCACAACAACCGGATGCAACAGCAAGGCTGAGTCAGCTGACCTGCTGATGACCCTACCTTGATATCCAAGCAGCAACTCTTTGCCAGAATTGTTGGTGGGCTAGGTGGAAGAGCTGCTGAAGAAATCATATTTGGTGAGCGCCTAAGGTGACTACCGGGGCAGCTGGTGATTTACAACAGATTACGGGTTTGGCCAGGCAGGTAAACATTCTATTTCTACTCCTTGTGGTCTAGGATTCTGGAATAAATCATTAACTTAATGGATTATTAACTTGGTCATTTTATTAAAACGTTATGTTTCCTTGGTAGATGGTTGTCACTTTTGGCATGTCCCAATTAGGGCCATGGTCGCTCATGGACTCCTCTGGTCAAAGTGCTGATGTCATAATGAGAATGATGGCAAGGAATTCAATGTCAGAGAAACTTGCTGAAGATATTGATGCTGCCATTAAGAGGATTTCAGATAGTGCATATGAGATTGCTTTGAGGCAAATCCGGAACAACCGTGAAGCAATGGATAAGATAGTGGAGGACCTTCTTGAGAAGGAGACAATGAGTGGAGATGAATTTCGAGCAATGCTATCAGAATTTGTCGAGATTCCTGCTGAAAATCGTGTTAGTCCGACACCTTCTCCTGTAACTGTATAATAGCCTGAATATATACGCTAACCACAGAGCAAATTCCAATTACACAGCCCTAATTGATCTGATGCTCTATATGATGTTTTTTGCTTCTGATATATAGCAATTCCCACAGAGATTAAATTTTATATCCTAAGATTTAGATTTATTGCTTTGTATTTCGTGTGAAGATTAGTGTAGTCAATGTAGTGTCTTTATTAGATCACTAGTCTTTATTTCACTATCTTTTCTGATAAGTTGTGTTGAGAATGACTTTGCAAGTAGTGATGACAAAAAAATTCGTCCCGCCCCAGAGGGGATTGCTGCCCAGTCACGGGGCGGGGTGGGATGCCCGCCTCGAACCCGCCCTTGAAGAATAAAAAATAATAACTAACTACAAATTAAAAAAATATTAGTTAATTGGAAATTTTTGAAAAAATAAAAGGGGCAGGCCCTTGCCCCACCCCGCCATGCCATCTCTATTTGCAAGTGGGGTTATACATTAGTGCATTTTCTCAGGATCATTCAAGCTCACGTAAATAGATACTATGTTTCAATATATATTCCGGTGTAGTTTGATAATAGTGTACTTTTTAATATATGCTACCCCGTAGTATGAAGAAAAAAAATCAATACATTTTGCACATGAAAGTTTGTGCATTGAACATTAAATTTAGTTCAATAAATGTTATTATCTAACAGTTAGGTTTTTAGATGTGATGGTTCAATATAGGACAATGAAAATTATAAATGTGCCATTTATGGATAACTTGATGCTCGGATGGCGCATGAACAATGCATATTTTTTATGCTGTCGGCAAAATTCATGTTGTACAGTTCATGAAAGTCGATGTTGCAAAATAAAAAAATAAAAAATAAAATTTAAACACTTATTTATTGATTTTCACACTTATCTTAGGCTTATGTTTATAAATAATGGTTGTCTCGTTAAGTTGTATATACTCACACTTGTTAAACATTCTAAGATAAGGGTAGAGATTTGTAAAGTCCCGATTTTTTTTTTAATAAAATAGAATTAATTATTCAATGTGCTATATTTTAATATTTTGGGAAGTGTATATATATTGAATTATATTTTATTTGGGTCAAATATTTAAATATTGATAAAGTGATTATAAATATATCAATATTGGGTTCGTTGGATAGCTCGAAATTAATCATGTATATTAAGCTCAAGAAAAAGTTTAGCAACTTACAAAAATACCCTTAAAATTGAGTGTATTTTGAAAAATCATATAAAACATATTTTGGAAGTGAAAAATACTGCGTAAAATCAAATGTCACTTTTTTAATAGAAAAAGGTGATAAAACACTAAAAAAAGTGACAAAATTCAAAAAAAAAGTGACGAATTAAAGAAAGTGACAAATTAAAAGAAGTTATACGAATTCAAAAAGTGAAGGACAATAAAAAAGTGACAAACACTCAAAAAGTGACAAAATAAATAAAAAAAAAGTGACAATAAATAAAAAAAGTGACAAAATTCAAAAGAGTAACAAAATTCAAAAAAGTGGCACAAATTAAAAAAGGTAATACAGATTAAAAAACTGACAAACAATAAAAAAAAGTGACAAACATTGCTACATTATCCAATGATCCGTTGCACTAAATTCCTCATCCAACTCAGTACTCTGCACGCCCTTCGAGTCATCATCATAGTTACTATGATCACAAACATTAAATGGAGCAATCAACGAGTTTAAAGCATAAATAACTGCATATTGGGCTTCTTCCTACCAAAATAAGATTTTTTATTTAAAGCAGCTCCACTAAAACTGAACCACTTTGCTCTTTCTTTCTCCCCAAACTCCATTGCAAGATTCAGAGATCAAAAATAATAAAAATCCAATTTCGCATAATTTTCCAAAAAAAAATCACAAATCCACCCAGCAAAACAAGCTAAACTAACGTCGAAGGATAATAAAGCAAATAGTCTTGGGCAAGTTGAATACATACAAATAGTTACATATAAATATTTAAATACAGATACATAAGGAGAAGAAATAAAATAGTCTTCCACGAATCAACGACTTTTTTTCCTCTAAAATCTTGGGCAACGAAGTCCGAAATTCTTTGGGTCCGAATTCAGATTCGGGTGTAGTAGAACGATGACATTAATTGGATGAGATGGTTTCTTTGAGAGCTTTCTAGAAGTTCTGGAAATTGAGACTGATTGGAGTTTTTGCAGCGGTTGATAGTTTTAGGAGGTATTAAATATGTGATTAAATCATTTAATTAATTAATAGGGTATTAATCAAATTAATTATATTTTCAGGGTATTGGACCTAATTTTCCCAAAGTTTAATCGAATAAGTTAGGCCCAAGATTTTTCAATTTATAAAAGTGAGTACTAATTGATTTTGTTTTTTTTTTTTAAATGTTGTATTTAAAAAAAAGTGCATGTGTACGTGTAGCTAAATGGAAAAAGGTGTAAATTGGTTTTAAAGTGATTTGTTGCCTTGATTTTGGGAATTTATGGGAGTTGTCAATTAGTTTTAATTTAATATTATTTATTTTTCTTGATTTTAGGAATTGATAGTGATGTTTTACCACGTGTAGATTAGGGATGGCAACGAGGCTAGTATGAGACAGGTCGACCATTCCCACCCCCGCCCCTTCGGGTATTTTTGTTACCTTGCTCCATCCCTATACCCGATTAAAGCGGAATGAGGCGGGTTTGGGACGGGGCAAGTCCTCTGCCCCGTTTATCGCCCCATTTATTTTTTCTTTATTTTATTTTTTTTATATCTTTAGTTCGTAAATATTATTATTTTTTACTAATTTGTTAAAAACAATTTATGTTCTCTTTAAAATGATGATAAATTTATTATTTTTTTCGATAAAAAACTTAAATTTAAAATTAATTTTAAATAGGGGCGGGTAGCGGGGCGGGGACTATATTTTTTGTACCCGCCACATACCTACTTTGGGGTAATAACCATCACCCCATCCCCGCCTTGTTTACCCGGTTAGGTGGGTAATCCCTGCCCCATTCGGGGTGGGGCCCCACGGGTATCAGGTTGAACGAGTTTTTTTGTCATCCCTAGTGTAGATTGATAGGAAAGGAAATGATTTTTTATGGTATATGAATTTCCGGAATTTAGACTTTATGGTCGGGGAAAACACGGTAGTTTACATGATTTTGGTCCGTATTGGATAGTGAAAAATGGAGTAGATTAGACTACTACCTTTATTAAGGATTGTGGTTGTCCTCTATATAACCATATGAGCGCAATAGAATTTTCTCACCAAATAAAATCATTATTCAACACGATAGTACAGACCCTGAACGTGATTTTGTCGCCTTTCAAATTATCTAATATAACGAGGTAGGATACTACGTGCAAGTTATTATGTCCTTGCAATATTATAATTTTTTTACGTAATTTATTTCATGAAATGCTAATTAACCTACGGGTCTCAACGAAATAAAATTAAATGTGAGATCTCATTTGGGTTTTCTCGATATGTTGCACAGAAATGTGTTAGAGCATTCGATTAATCTCCGATTGCTCTTGATGAAATGATGGTACGAAAAGTTGTAAATTTATGTTTAAAAAATTATTATATAGTTTTGGACACACGTATCCTACCGAATTTAAATTACTCATTCCTTCAGATTTTAACATTTCAGGTTTGATCGGTCAACGTGGATGGTAGCTGGGCAGTGTGCTGGTTGCCAAGTAATAAATTTTCAGAAAAACATTCAATAATAAATTTGTTACGTTTTCTTTACTTCTATTAAATGTTTTAGATTTCGTGACTCTTTGTTTTATTCAATATTTAAATGTTCAAATGAATTAAGAGTTTAAGATTTTAAAATTAAATAATTCTGCTTCAAGTGTTATTATGAAAAGATATGATAACCCCCCAAAATTTAAGTTAATAAAATTTGGGACGTTACAAGATTCCTCAAGCAATCTGGGAAAATTAGAAAAAACATCTAAATGAACGATTTGAGGATAGTAATTAAATGCAGTATCACTAATATGCAATTCTCCATTACCAATGAAATATATTTTCATCGGTAAAAGATAATCACCAACGAAAATTTAAAAGCTATTCTGGACGTCGGTGAAAGTAAAGTTAAGAAATACACACAAATTGCCTAAATAAAGGTATGACCTTTGACCATTCAAAAGTAGTAAACTACCAAAAATACTCCTAAATAAATTTTTTACAAATAAGCTATTATAGTATAAAGAAAATAACAATTTAGTCCTAGCAAATTTATTTTAATCTCAAAGTAATCATATTTTCTCAACTAACTTAATCATGACTGATAATAATTATAAAATGAAAAAATCTAGAATTAAAAAAGGTCCATACAAGATTAAAACAACTGCAAAGAATAAAAAAGAAATTGAATTCGAAAATGAAATTGATGAGATATGATATCAAGAACAATTGTTTGCATCTTAAGAAATATTAAAATGTTTCAAAAAAACTTAATAGAAAATTTCGCTAGAAGAATTGTAAGATCTATAATTATAAAAAATATACAAGATATTATAGATAAATTAGGAAAAAAAATAACAAATATCTCAAAATATAATATACCTTTTGAACCAAGTATACTATAGTTGATAAACAAGGAAATGAAGAATGCATGTGAATCTTTCTCTATAAAAAGGAAGGATGAGAGCCTTAGAAAAGAGGGAAGAAAAAATGGCTAAAAAATACTTCATATTTCAAATATCTTCTTGAAGGAAAAAAAAAAAAGAGCAAACATTTGTAGTTATAATTGTAATTTGCAAATCGTTATTAATAAAATTATCATTTACATTTTAAGTTGACATGAATCTTGTTCATATAATTTTCGACGTCAACAGATAATTTGAAGATGAAAGCTCCATTTGTGTAAAAACTTCCACAATTTCCACAATAAAAGATAAGGAAAATCTCAACATCCAATGGAATAGTTTTTCTAGTTTACTTCATATTTCAAATATCTCCTGGAAGGAAAAAAAAAAAAGCAAACGTTTGTAGTTACAATTGTAATTTGCAAATTGTTATTAATAAAATCATCATTTACATTTTAAGTTAACATGAATATTGTTCATGCAATTTTCGACGACAACACATTGTTTGAAGATGAAAGCTCCATTTGTGGAAAAACTTCCACAATTTCCACAATAAAAGATAAGGAAAAATCTCAACATCCAATTGAATAATTTTTCTAGTTTACTTCATATTTCAAATATCTCCTTGGAGGAGAAAAAAAAAAAAGAGCAAACGTTTGTAGTTACAATTGTAATTTGCAAATCGTTATTAATGAAATTATCATTTACATTTTAAGTTGACATGAATCTTGTTTATGCAATTTTCGACGTCAACAGATTATTTGAAGATGAAAGCTCCATTTGTGGAAAAACTTCCACAATTTCCACAATAAAAGATAAGGAAAAATCTCAACATCCAATGGAATAATTTTTCTAGTTTACTTCATATTTCATCTCCTTGAAGGAAAAAAAAAAGAGCAAACGTTTGTAGTTACAATTGTACTTTGCAAATCGTTATTAATAAAATTCTCATTTACATTTTAAGTTGACATGAATCTTGTTCATACAATTTTCGACGTCAACAGATTATTTGAAGATGAAAGCTCCATTTGTGGAAAAACTTCCATAATTTCCACAATAAAAGATAAGGAAAAATCTCAACATCCAATGGAATAATTTTTCCAGTTTCATAGTGAAGCAAAGTTTGTTTTATTTTTGGAAAAAGTGAAGTTCATAATGGTGTGATGCTACAATTCATTTATTTCAATAACAATATGTAATAAATACTATAAAATACTTATCATGTATGAATTTTGTATTATTAATTCTCATTAATTAACATTCACATTAATCTAGATTCAATAAATTTTGACTTGAAAAATCTTGACCTGCATAAATGTAGTTATTATAAATAAATTTATTTCCATTAACATAACTAGAAATTTTAATAGATTTTTAAATTCATTATTAACAATTAATTCTTATGTACCAAATATAGGGATGGCAAAAAAGCTCGCCGGCTCAGGCCGGGCCGAGCCTCATTTTTTTGGCTCGGCTCGACTCGAGCCCAAAAAAGCTCGAGTCGAGCCCGAGCTTTTTTCTTTAATTTATAGTACGTATAAACTGCATAAATTTTAAATTTTTTAAGTAAAAAATGTAGATTTGACATTAAAAAAAAAAACAAAAAAATCGAGCCAGCCCGGGCTCGGCTCGGGCCAAAAAAAGCTCGAGCCGAGCCCGATTTTTTTTTCTCGGCTCGGCTCGGCTTGGCTCGTTGACATAGCTAACCAAATATTGTTCACTTGTAGTATTTTATCATCACAAAAAAACTAAATAATAGAAGTTGAGTTTGAGAGAACAATTTTCTTCTTTTAAATTTATATCCTAAATTTTCTTTTAAACTCTTCCAACAAACTGGTATCGATTATTACTTTTAAAAGTCATAAAATATCTTATAAGAAATATTAAGCACTACTAATAATGAATTTATAAGCATCAAGTTAAATAATTTAAATTAAGTGTTCTTAGTAACCACAAAAACCTTTTTCCTGGATATCAAAATAAAAAATCTTCTGGAAACGGAAATTCAGGCCATATTTCACAAGACTGTCTAAGATTTACACTTTTAAGTTATGCACTCTTTAAGCTATTTTTATTTTCTTAAGAAATTATCTGCATTCTACTAGAAAATGGGGAAGTATTGGTGGAGAACGAAGTCTCCAAAAGCTAATTATTTCTTTTGGATTATTGGAAGAATGTAACCTTCATTTGTGGAAAAACTTCCACAATTTCCACAATAAAAGATAAAGGATTAATAATTCTTCCAGTTCCATAGTCAAGCATAGTTTATTTTATTTATGGAAAAAATGAAGTTCATAATGGTGTGATGAGCCCCACTCCCTTGAGATAAAACCCCAACCAACACGTTAACCATAAATTACCTTGTACACCTATCTTGCTTAAGCTTTCATTTTCTATTTATACACACTCACACACACTTGCACTTATATCAATTAAACTCGTCATTACCAGGTCCCTCTCAATTATCTTTATGCATTTTAAATTAGCCATGGGACAGAATGTCATCTTTATGTTGATGGCAATGGTCTACTTGCTTATCAACATTGTTACATCTCTTAATAGCTCCACTGATGAGTATGCTCTTCTAGCTTTCAAATCTCAAATAACTCATGATCCAAATAAAATCTTGGCAAAAAATTGGTCGCAAGGAACCTCGTTCTGCAATTGGATTGGCATTACTTGTGGCAGGAGACATCAAAGAGTTAGGGAGCTGAATTTAGCAGATATGGGTCTAGGAGGTACTATTGCTAAAGAAATCGGTGAACTCTCTTTTATGAGATCCTTGATTATTAGCAATAATAATTTTCATGGGTTTATCCCTGATGAAATTGGTAATTTAAGCCAGCTTCGGAAAATAGAGATGCAGGAAAATGAGCTAACTGGTTCTATTCCACCATCTTTTGAATTTCTTGAAAATCTTTCGAAGTTAAATATCTCCCATAATGGACTCACCGGAAATATTCCTAACAGAATTTTCAACCTCACTTCTCTGATTGAAATTAGTTTTGGAAGCAATAGTCTCTCAGGAAGTCTACCTATAGATATTTGCTTCAATCTTCCAAAGCTAGAGAGGCTAAGGATTTCAGGGAATCAAATGAGTGGCAACATTCCTCCAAGCTTGGGAGCTTGCATGAATCTTAAACTACTTTCTCTGTCGGACAATAATTTTGCCGGAAGCATTCCAATGGAAATCGGGAAATTGTCAAAGCTTCAAGTTCTCTATCTCGGAGCAAATAATTTGACAGGTAAGTTTAAAGCGTTGTTCATATACATACATCTCCCACTTCACTAGATAATGTATTCCAAAAATTTTGACAATTGACAAGAATTGTTGTCCCTTCACATCATAAAACAATTGACTCCATTGGAGTATGTCCTTTTACATAGCTTCACTAAAAGTTATGTGCATAAGATTCCCTAAAACCTCGATTGTGCATTTTGTAAAATGTGTTTCAGCGTGCAGAGCATTTTCCAATAAGTATTAGAAATACATCATAATAACATCAAATCCAACATACCCAATCAACTTTTATTTGAGATGGATACTGCTAGGGCTAGCCACATTATAATGTTTAGTCAGTATTTTATAATCTTTCATTAGATGTATTTTGTGTTAATTCAACATTGATATTTTAAAATATATATATTTAAATGGATTGAAAAAGAAAAAGAAATTGGAAAAGTATCAGCTCTTACTAGATTTGGGGCCCACGGTTTCAACGGTATGTAACTAGATCTTCGAAATAATATTATATCAAATTCAATGTTCTAAAGAGCGTAAAATATGACTACACGTCAAGATTAAGTTTTCGAGTTCTACTAGCCTAAACGGGCTAGGCATACAAAAGCCTACTATGTGGCTAGGTACACTTTAAATCTACTTCAAAAAGATTTTTATGCCGGTGGAAAATCAAAATGAATTTCAGGTTTTACACTGTTTTTCACTATAAGTTTTTCAAATTTTATGCCATCTTCCAAACATTTATTGGAAATACATCATGCAACAATAACTCCGTGGGTACTTAATTATCAAATTCAAATTAGTAGGTACTTCTTCTCTTTCATTAGAATATTTTGTGCGAATTTAACATTTGATATTTTAAAATCTATATGTCTAAATTGATTGACAGGAAATATTCCAAATGAAATTGGAAACCTATCAGCAATTGAATATCTAGATTTGGGGTCCAATGGTTTGAGTGGTATGTAACTACATCTCTTAAACTTATGTTATATATTAAATCGAGTGTTCGAAAAAGTGTAAAGCTTGATTAGACGTCAAGGCTAACATTCTAGCTTTCACGAGCCTAAACAGGGCAGCATATAAAGCATAAAGTGTGGTTAGGTGGCAAAGCTAATCTTCTTGCTTAAACACACTTTTTAGAACACTAATTAAATATATTCAATTCATTTATTTAGTGTCTTGGCAAAGATTTATACCACAACTTTTAAGTATAAAATTGTCGTGTATAACAAAGATTTTTATTCCGGTGGAAAATCTAAATGAACTTTAGGTTTCAACCTATGCATTTTACACTCTTTTGGCAAATATTTTTCAATTTCAAAATAATTATTAGAAACACAGCATAATCACATCAAATCCTATGTACCCAATATGATTATACTTGCTAAACTTTTCAATATAAATTGAATTTAATTTTTTTTTTTAATTTCTTAGTTTCAGGACCTAGGATGCAATATCAGTTATGAAAACTTTAAATTTAAAATAGTCACCTCTAACAAAGATTTTTATGCTGATGGGAATCTAGATGAACTTTAGGCTATCTCTTAGTCGTTTTACACTCTTTTTACAAATAATTTGCAGCTTGTATCACATTTTTCAAATTAGTTGGTATTCCCCCTCTACAATATGATCTATTTTGTGTTCATATGATTTTTTTTAAATATATATGTTTAAATGGATTGACAGGAAATATTCCAAATGAAATTGGAAACTTATCAGCACTTGTATATCTAGATTTTAGCCACAACGGTTTAACTGGTACGTAACTAGATCTCCTAAACTTGTTTTATATATTAAACTCAGTATTCTAAAAAGCGTAAAATATGAAGAGTCATTAATGCCAAACATCCAGTTGTTACGAGCCTAAATGTGCTAGGCATTACAAATATAAAATGTCCCTTCACATCATAAAACATCTCTTACATGCATAGTGATCTGGGTGTTGACGCTGATGGAGCATGTCCTTTTACATAGATTCACTAAAAGTTGTGTGCATAATATTCCCTAAAACCTCGATTGTGCATTTTGTAAAATGTGTTTCAGCATGCAGAGCATTTTCCAATAAGTATTAGAAATACATCATAATAACATCAAATCCAACATACCCAATCAACTTTTATTTGAGATGGATACTGCTAGGGCAAGCCACATTATAATGTTTAGTTAGTATTTTATAATCTTTCGTTAGATGTATTTTGTGTTAATTCAACATTCGATATTTTAAAACCTATATATTTAAATGGATTGAAAAAGAAAAAGAAATTGGAAAAGTATCAGCTCTTACTAGATTTGGGGCCCACGGCTTCAACGGTATGTAACTAGTTAACTAGATCTTCGAAATAATATTATATCAAATTCAATGTTCTAAAGAGCGTAAAATATGACTACACGTCAAGATTAAGTTTTCGAGTTCTACTAGCCTAAACGGGCTAGGCATACAAAAGCGTACTATGTGGTTAGGTGATAGTGCTAGCTTCATGCCTAAACACACAGTTTAGAACTTATTAAATCTACTTCAAAAAGATTTTTATGCCGGAGGAAAATCAAAATGAATTTCAGGTTTTACACTGTTTTTCACTATAAGTTTTTCAAATTTTATGCCATCTTCCAAACATTTATTAGAAATACATCATGCAACAGTAACTCCGTGGGTACTTAATTATCGAATTCAAATTAGTAGGTACTTCTTCTCTTTCATCAGAATATTTTGTACAAATTTAACATTTGATATTTTAAAATCTATATGTCCAAATGGATTGACAGGAAATATTCCAAATGAAATTGGAAAGCTATCAGCAATTGAATATCTAGATTTGGACTCCAACGGTTTGAGTGGTATGTAACTACATCTCTTAAACTTATGGTATATATTAAATCGAGTGTTCGAAAAGTGTAAAGCATGATTAGACGTCAAGGCTAACATTTTAGCTTTCACGAGCCTAAACAGGGTAGCGTATAGAGCATAAAGTGTGGTTAGGTGGCAAAGCTAATCTTCTTGCTTAAACACACTTTTTAGAACACTAATTAAATATATTCAATTCATTTATTTAGTGTCTTGGCAAAGATTTATACCACAACTTTTAAGTATAAAATTGTCGTGTATAACAAAGATTTTTATTCCGGTGGAAAATCTAAATGAACTTTAGGTTTCAACCTATGCATTTTACACTCTTTTGGCAAATATTTTTCAAAATGTGTGGTATTTTCAAAATAATTATTAGAAACACAGCATAATCACATCAAATCCTATGTACCCAATATGATTATACTTGCCAAACTTTTCAATATAAATTGAATTGAATTTTTTTTTTATTTCTTAGTTTCAGGACCTAGGATGCAATATCAGTTATGAAAACTTTAAATTTAAAATAGTCACCTCTAACAAAGATTTTTATACTGATGGGAATCTAGATGAACTTTAGGCTATCTCTTAGTCGTTTTACACTCTTTTTACAAATAATTTGCAGCTTGTATGACATTTTTCAAATTAGTTGGTATTCCCCCTCTACAATATGATCTATTTTGTGTTCATATGATTTTTTTAAATATATATGTTTAAATGGATTGACAGGAAATATTCCAAATGAAATTGGAAACTTATCAGCACTTGTATATCTAGATTTTAGCTACAACGGTTTAACTGGTACGTAACTAGATCTCCTAAACTTGTTTTATATATTAAACTCAGTATTCTAAAAAATGTAAAGTATGGAGAGTCATTAATGCCAAACATCCAGTTGTTACAAGCCTAAATGTGCTAGGCATTACAAATATAAAATGTCCCTTCACATCATAAAACATCTCTTACATGCATAGTGATCTGGGTGTTGACGCTGATGGAGCATGTCCTTTTACATAGATTCACTAAAAGTTGTGTGCATAATATTCCCTAAAACCTCGATTGTGCATTTTGTAAAATGTGTTTCAGCATGCAGAGCATTTTCCAATAAGTATTAGAAATATATCATAATAACATCAAATCCAACATACCCAATCAACTTTTATTTGAGATGGATACTGCTAGGGCTAGCCACATTATAATGTTTAGTCAGTATTTTATAATCTTTCGTTAGATGTATTTTGTGTTAATTCAACATTCGATATTTTAAAACCTATATATTTAAATGGATTGAAAAAGAAAAAGAAATTGGAAAAGTATCAGCTCTTACTAGATTTGGGGCCCACGGCTTCAACGGTATGTAACTAGTTAACTAGATCTTCGAAATAATATTATATCAAATTCAATGTTCTAAAGAGCGTAAAATATGACTACACGTCAAGATTAAGTTTTCGAGTTCTACTAGCCTAAACGGGCTAGGCATACAAAAGCGTACTATGTGGCTAGGTGATAGTGCTAGCTTCATGCCTAAACACACAGTTTAGAACTTATTAAATCTACTTCAAAAAGATTTTTATGCCGGTGGAAAATCAAAATGAATTTCAGGTTTTACACTGTTTTTCACTATAAGTTTTTCAAATTTTATGCCATCTTCCAAACATTTATTAGAAATACATCATGCAACAGTAACTCCGTGGGTACTTAATTATCGAATTCAAATTAGTAGGTACTTCTTCTCTTTCATCAGAATATTTTGTACAAATTTAACATTTGATATTTTAAAATCTATATGTCCAAATGGATTGACAGGAAATATTCCAAATGAAATTGGAAAGCTATCAGCAATTGAATATCTAGATTTGGAGTCCAACGGTTTGAGTGGTATGTAACTACATCTCTTAAACTTATGTTATATATTAAATCGAGTGTTCGAAAGCTTGATTAGACGTCAAGGCTAACATTCTAGCTTTCACGAGCCTAAACAGGGTAGCATATAAAGCATAAAGTGTGGTTAGGTGGCAAAGCTAATCTTCTTGCTTAAACACACTTTTTAGAACACTAATTAAATATATTCAATTCATTTATTTAGTGTCTTGGCAAAGATTTATACCACAACTTTTAAGTATAAAATTGTCGTGTATAACAAAGATTTTTATTTCGGTGGAAAATCTAAATGAACTTTAGGTTTCAACCTATGCATTTTACACTCTTTTGGCAAATATTTTTCAAAATGTGTGGTATTTTCAAAATAATTATTAGAAACACAGCATAATCACATCAAATCCTAAGTACCCAATATGATTATACTTGCTAAACTTTTCAATATAAATTGAATTTAATTTTTTTTTTATTTCTTAGTTTCAGGACCTAGGATGCAATATCAGTTATGAAAACTTTAAATTTAAAATAGTCACCTCTAACAAAGATTTTTATGCTGATGGGAATCTAGATGAACTTTAGGCTATCTCTTAGTCGTTTTACACTCTTTTTACAAATAATTTGCAGCTTGTATGACATTTTTCAAATTAGTTGGTATTCCCCCTCTACAATATGATCTATTTTGTGTTCATATGATTTTTTTAAATATATATGTTTAAATGGATTGACAGGAAATATTCCAAATGAAATTGGAAACGTATCAGCACTTGTATATCTAGATTTTAGCTACAACGGTTTAACTGGTACGTAACTAGATCTCCTAAGCTTGTTTTATATATTAAACTCAGTATTCTAAAAAATGTAAAGTATGAAGAGTCATTAATGCCAAACATCCAGTTGTTACAAGCCTAAATGTGCTAGG
>CM032625.1:44672671-44705665 GCA_019097785.1 Fraxinus excelsior | reverse complement strand
TTATCTTGGGCATCTTTCGAAGATAACCCCTTGAAATCCATAGGTGCCAATAATTCTCCATCTCCTGGAGATTCCTCCACTCTCATCCCACACCTATTACAACAAATTAACCCGCAGCCCACATCGGACTCGCTCCCCACCAACCTAATTAATTCATCAAGTTCCCCTTTCAATGCATCGATACGTGCCCTTATTTCAGCAGACCTCCAAAGCCCTCCATGTGTGCCTCCTACACTTGTTTCCGCCCCCATGTGCTTTACAACATGGGGATTACTCACACCCTCCACCCCTTCCTTTCGCCCCAACACCCGTTGATCTACATTAAGTGAAGCCTGTGGGTTTGCCACAACGCCGGCATACGTCCTTCCTTGTTGCATTCTAACGTCTACAATTCGACGTTTGGCCTTGTCACCCGCGACAAATGAGTCAATAACGTCCTGAACATCCGCGAGATCGATGCCCAACCTTCTCCATTCACGCCCTCCGGTACCATCACGACTCCCTTCCGGCGCATCTCCCCATACTGTGCTATCATCAAGTACCTGCCGCGATCGTTCACACATCGTTGTGCCAAAAAGGCTCTATGGGCTTCATTAAACTTAGATGCAAAACCCGTCAGTCTGCTGGTCGCCCTCAACTTGTCCACCATGTTCACCATCCAAAGTGCACCAAACCTTCCCATGCAAATAGAGTTTGATAACTTTGTGCCCCACTCAGTCATCCTAATGATACCAAAATTGTTAACAGAGATTGCAAACTCCTTCGCCTCAACTCGAAAACGACGATCAAATACCAAACCATAAGTATTTCCCAACCTTGAACCCAACAACTGTGTAATCGGCATGTCTGGTGGTAGAATAGGTGGCGCGGCTGGCCCGTGAACATTCTGGCGCAAAATCTGTCTTTCCGGCACCGGCGCGTGGGTGTCACGCGCCGGCAAGCGCGCCGCCGGCGCGGCGCGTGCCCAGCGGCGCCCGTCCCCCGGCGTCGGATTCTCCCCCCCAGTCCACTGGTCTGGCGCGTTTGCTCGGGGGGGAGCCGGAGCTTGCGGAAGTTGGGCGGCGGCGCTAGGGTTTCCACCTAGGGCCGCCGCCTGAGGGTACGGCTTTATGTTTGGCGTGAGGCCGGTGTTCTGGGGCTCGCCGCACGTCGCATAGGTGCTGACGCCGGCGGGAATAGAGGTGGTTGGCTGGTGGGTGGCGGTAGGTTTGAAGTGTAGTTCGGGGTCCATGCGTTACTGTAGCGGTAGGGTTTTTACGTTCAAGGCATATCCTTCCAAGCTAGAATAGTACAGCCACTCGATCTTGCAAAAATCCAAAATTCTCTGGGAAATTGTTGGATGAGGCTATGGGAATTTCAACAAACTCCGAACCTGATATTGAGAAAAATGGAACACCAGCTTCCCCAGCAATTGCCTTGGCAGCAACGTCTTTCCAGTACCTGGAGGACCCACAAGCAGAACACCCTTAGGGATACATGCACCCACAGCAGTAAACTTCTCAGGCTTTTTCAAGAAATCTACAACCTCCATAAAATCTTGCTTTGCTTCATCTACTCCAGCTACATCATCAAATGTTACACCAGTGTTTGGTTCCATCTAGAACTTAGCCTTTGATTGACCAAAGGTAAGAGGAAAACCTGGCCCACCAAGACCACCCATTCCTCCAGAGGACCATCTTGAGAGAAGGAAAAGACCCCCAATCAAGCTAAGAGGGAAGGCCAAGTTTCCAATCAAGTTGAATAAAAGAGAACCAGAGTCCTCTTGAGCATTGTGGGTGGCAAAGTCAATATTCTTCTCTCTGAAGTTCTGAAGGAGCTCCT
Organism: Fraxinus excelsior; assembly: GCA_019097785.1. Classification (NCBI taxonomy): domain Eukaryota; kingdom Viridiplantae; phylum Streptophyta; class Magnoliopsida; order Lamiales; family Oleaceae; genus Fraxinus; species Fraxinus excelsior. The sequence goes on along the minus strand of CM032625.1, from coordinate 44,703,844 downwards.
GGCTGAGTCCTGGGAGTTGTACACGAACTCTCTGCACTCGGTTACCCAACTCCGGAGAGATAGCCTCAACTATTGCTATGGTTTCATTTTCAAACAAGTCTACTTTTGTCACCCGATCCTTATCCAGATACTCCAAAAATCTCGAATAAGACATCCTTGAGTTAGAAACACCTTGCTCATCAGCAAAAGCTTTCCCATTGCCTAGTAATGCAGGAGCGGCAAGTCCAGCATTTCCAAGCAACAATTTTAGAAAGGCTCTTCCTCCTTCATTTGGCCTTTGATCCACTGATGCTCCTACTGTGATTGTTTTGATGTCTTACTCAATGATGGAAGGCGCGTCGATTGGAGAAACTGCTTTCCATAAATTTCCTTGCTCAAATTTGTTCGAGTGCTGTTTGTAGATAAACTGTTTCCCACTACACATGCCGATGTTGCAGCCATTTTAAATTCCTCTGCATAATATAAACTTTTCAAATTCATAAAAAAATTCAAGGCATACATCACAAGATCATTAATTAAACTTTCGCAATATTTTACAGATATATTTTTTATGAGGTCCAATGTCAATGCCAAAATAAAAGGCCACAAAGACACTGTATTTGATTAAAAGTGCATAAAAGTTGTGAGTTCAATAAATCGTGTGATAAAAAATGAAGTTTAATCAACTTATACTTTCAAAAAGCTTTCTCAAATGGGCTTTTGTATATTTTAGCATTCAAAAAAAGGATAAAGCATGGTTAGGCATGAAGGTTAGGCTTCAAGGTTAATGAGCTCAAGCAAAACCTAAGGGAAAAAAAATCATTTTATTTTTTATTTTTAATGTTATTTTAAATTTGTACTCATTCTAAAAAACATTTAATAATTAAAATAATATGTAATAAACATCTTAATATAAAATACTATATTTACCTAATAATTTCTACAATTAGTTAATTACACCGTTTTGAAGTATTCGAAATGGATGGACATTTTTTTTTTAATTTCAACTTTCAACTTTCAAAAGTCCTACTTAATACATTTATAAGAAATTCACACATATTTTTGAAATTTACAACAAAATAATAAGTTTCAAATATTTTTCAGTAATTAAAGTCAAATAAAATACATTTAAAAAAAGAAAAAATAATAAAATTAATGAAGCACAACTAGACATCAGTTTGAAGCACTAAACATGTCAGTGATGTCACAGACTCACAAAATATACGGTAAACTTCATTTTTAATCACTAAAATTTAAATGAAATATCTATTAAATCGTCCAACATTAATTTCTCATACAAATTACTCAAGTTCAGTTTATCCTCAATGTTAATCACCTAGTCACTAAGTTCGAGAAAATTTAATCAACACTTATCGAACTTCAATCCTCATTCATCTTTTCTTATAATTATCCATCCACCACTCATTTGACTCTCATCCTTTCAAATGGAACGGATGGGAAAATACAGGCGGAGAAAAAAAATCAAACGGGCAAACATATTCAATTAAATCTTTACAACTTGGAAAATCAAGATCAACAACACTTTGATCAATCGATACCTGTATATGGTAAAAAATCCTCATAGTGGTGAAGTAGAACTGAATAGTATGAAAAAGGAAACTGTATAAACTCAGACTTACTTCGCCGGACACTTTTGGAATCTCACCAAGGATGCAGGAAAGGAAATTGGATTTTCCAAAACCAACCACAACACATACAGCCACACTCATACCCTTCTCCAACCTAATTTGAATTCCTGACAGGGTTGTGGTTGGAGAAGATGAATCCCAAGAGAGCTCACCATCTTTGATTTCTGCTGCTGCGCCTTCTGAGAAATTTGGGAAGAAGCTGTTGAATTCTTCATATGAAATTTTGTTTCAATTGATATCGATTTTGGATTTGGAACCCACATCGTACTAATTGGAACTCAAATTGGGTTCTTCTGATTTTGGCGTTAATCAAAGGCATGAAACGGGAAGGGAATCCTACTTTTGTTGGTGTGTTTTGGTAACTTGGACATTTTTAACGAGTGAACATGTCACGTGGGATTGTCGTTTGCCACGTTCAATTTTCCATCCACAATTTTGAAATGTTACTTAAGCCCATTTGGTACGGATTAAAATTGAAAATATGATCGTTATTGGGTCTTACTCATCTAATAAAAATCAACAATAATGACTAATTTTTCAATTTTAATCTGATTTTAATCCCTACCGAACGGCCCTTAAGTGATGGATTGATAATAATATTAAAAAATAAATGAGTATTTTTTAATCTATTAAAAATGAGTGAGTAAATAGTAATAAAGTCAAAGTTTAATGATTATTGATTAAATTTACTCTACTAAGTTCGTGTTTGACTTTCAATTTTTAAAACTCATTTTCAACAATATATTTCACGATATTCATAACTTTTATCGACTTTTCAATAAAAATTCCATTAACTTTTATTAAAATCTAATAGCAAAACCGAATAGGGGCTAATCTCATAGCCCGTTTGGTACCGATTAAAATCCAATTAAAATTGAAAATATAGCCGTTATTGGGTCTCACTCGTATAATAAAAGTCAACAATAACGACTAATTTTTCAATTTTAATTCGATTTTAATCTCTACCAAACGGGCTCTTAATGTTTCAATCATCTGTTAGCACCCATATATAAATATGCCACAATGTGCAAAATTTTAACGTAGGGGGATGAATTACCATTTTTTGAAAGCTATTTGTTTTCAAGTTTTTCAGCCACAACATCAATAAACGACAAAATTGGCTGAAAATGCAAAACATACGAGATTGTTAATTTTTGACATTCACATACTATTGCGACATCAAAACTTAGGAATATGAGCTAACAAAATGACTAACATCGAAAGAATATTGAAGTTCAGTGACCAAAAATGAAATTAACTTTCAAGCTAAACAAAAATCAAATTATCAGCTCTTGATCCATCCGTGTCTTATTATTTAAAGCCTAACGAACAATCTGGAGAACGGTGCTCTGCGTAAAATTCCAGTTCATTTCCTAGAAGGATAAAGGTATAAGCAAAACTAACTCTTTGAGGGGTAAAAGAAGATAAGTTTTGTCTCGGCTCATATTGAATCCACTCTCTTTTTGTGCATGTAAAGCTATAACTCCCAAAGCCGATTTAGTGACCTCATGAATAGCATTTGCCAAGTATCCAACATTGCCAGCATTGGCGGAGTCATCACTCGGCGAGCACCTGCAGCCGCCGTTGGTATCATTATTTTTTTGCCATTCTCTAGTTCAAGGGTTCGATGTGGGTGTATAAACTGAAAAAGACATCATCGGCTTGAATACAAAATTGTTCATTCGTATTCCAAATTTTTCCATAGGCACCGGCTTGAAGAGGTCCTAGAATGGCTGCTATATTTACTGTGATTTATTGAAAATTCTAGAAACAACAAATATGAAAATTGCATAGCCGTTGAAGAATTCTCCGGACAAAGGAAGTCGATAATTCCACCGACCTTTCTACTTATATATATGTGTGTGTATTTGCTGTATGTACGCAAGAAAGAAAGCTTGAGTGATGCGAGAAACAGAGAGTGTGAATAATTTGGTGATGTCTTTGTTAAATATTAAAATAGTGAGGTAGTTGGAATATTAAAATCACTTTATTTGGTGTATAAACTTAACATAAACTCTGTCCAGTGGTTTTTTTAAACTTTGATGCAGCATGAATTCTTGATCTGTGTGTTGCTTGGCATCTTGGCTACCTCCCCAGAGTCATTTATAATTAATATTATGTTGTCTATGCCATTACCAAGAAGTGATGAAATCATTTTTTGGTAAGTATTCATAAATTTCCAAGTTTTCTTGTATCTATTTAGTTTCACTTGAGAATGTAGAAAAGTTACAACTATAATCTATTTTTATTTTCCTCGAAGAATTCTACTTCAATGGCAGATTCAAAAGAATTTTTTTATATTATTCAATTAAATATTCATAAACAAGCTCGATATTGTTGATCGTCAATGGTCAACGACCGTCCTAACAAGATCTTGGATCCTTCACTGATTGCCCATAGTGACTCAAGCCATACTGCGTAATATATACATATCAGCAAAATTGCAAGACTTAAAAAATCAATAAGAAAATGAAATTTTTTGCAAAAATACTAGAAATAAGAAGATATGTTACCTAATACGACCATTACGAGCCATGTAAGTGCGAAATTCCTTTGTCAAGCAATCAACTTGTTTAGGTGTCATCCCACTATAGTAAAACATCCTAATCTGTTCATAATAATAAAAAAATGATTGTAGAATTCATATCGATAACATTTCAAGAACTCAAACAAAACAGAAAAATCGAGTGATTGACAAGTAGCAAAACCTGCTTGTTATGTGCTCCCATAAAAGGGTCGAACCTAACTTTTCAAGGTTTTCTCTTGAAGCACTTCTCATTCCTAATGCGATCAGCCATTCCCTGGAGCAAGAGCTGTCTACTAGTTCTTTGTAGTATAAAAATTAGCAATATGTGAAGTACTAATTGTTAGAATTTGGGTGTGACCCGAATTCCTTATTGAAGTAAATTGAAGAATTTTAATTAAAGTGCACATCAAGAAGAGTTCAAGTTTGGAATGCTTTTGGAGTCCTATGTCAAGTTGAAGTTATTAAAATCAAATTTCAATGATAATTAGGAGTTTGACTTGAAGGATGACTTTTGGATGACAAAAGACACTTTTTAGAGCATTAACCCGAGGGACGGGCACCACATTAAATTATGGGACAGAATCCCGGCGCCTTGGCGCCGAGTCGGGCTCGCAATAAGTTTTCGGCCCGAATGAGTATTTTTCGCGTTTTTCTTCTTCTACTTCGTTTTGGACTCTATTTTTTGGCATCCTATTTCATCAACAACTCTACCAAGAGGTCTTGGACGTCCCCTACATGTTTTCCTATAAATACTAGACTCTTTTATACAATTTTATAATGTGAGTTATGATTACTAGCTTTTAGGATCATTGTAATATTTTTCTCTCTTCTCCATTATTCTTGATGCAATAAAATTTCCTAATTCCTCTGCCATATTCTTGTCTTCTTTTATTCTTGATTACATACTTTATTATTTTGTTATATAACTTCAACATCTCAATCTATTGATTGGTGTCACAATAACTGGTATCAATCCTAACAAATGGTATCAGAACAATTCTGGTATTGGTTTGTTTTGTAACACTAATAAAATTATATATTCATCTTGTTTATAAAATCAGCAAGACCCCTCACATTATCAGTTCAATTTTAATTGGTTACGGTTAAGATTATGACTTATGAGACATGACCAGGTGAATGGGCTAGATGATTCTAGTGGTGATAAAGTGCCATCTGGTGCAGGAGTTGAGCTAGTTGATCGTGGTGAAGGTCGTCAAGTTAATGAAATAAGCCACATAGTACGATATAAAATATTTTAAATTTATTTTATTCCTCAATACTCTGAATATTGTACTATGTACCTTGACAAATAATTCATTAGTGACTATAGAAGTTCATAAAATTATGCATCATTTTGGTTACCAGAATTGCATCACTATCATCTTGTTTCCTTCCCTTTCTTACTATGATTGGAAATTTCATTTATATCCTTTCAACATTTGTTAGCTTAAATTATTATTTTTAATTTGTATATTTCAAAAAAGCTTCATTTAGGGTGCTTATTTGTACTAATAATTTGCTGCTTCTTTGTATTAATGACTGGTGTCAAGGGCAAATGAAGAGGATAAGAACAAAAGATTACAATATTCTCACATATTGAAGATAATTTATGGTAACAAAATGTTTTCTTACGCCACACACATCTCACAGTAGATTAAACAAGAGATCTAAACATTGTCTAATTATGGACACTAAATGCAGTATAGATTTTGGGGCTCAAAATGGCTATCACACACTGCATCACAACATTGGATGCCAACAGAGCTTAAAAATCTTCAGAATGATAGCCAAGTTTCCTGCAATAGCAATATATAATAAGCCTTAAAGATTACTAGTAAAGAAGAAAATAGATTTTGATTCAAATAATCATTTTTTTTTTTGTTCTCAATAAGAAGCAAACCTTTTGTCTTGTTCCACCTCAGTTATGCTTTAACAAAATTAAATTTTGATCTTCTTGAGCCTTGTTAGAACATCTTTAGCAATGAGCCTCTCCTCTGGCGAATCAGTCGTGCATTCTAGTGCTAGTTCCATGATTAATTTGAAGCAGCTCTCCTTAGCTCGAATATTATCTTCAGCAGCATTCACTAAATCGACATCCACTATGTGCATTATTTCATCTGGGAATGATTCAAGCACCCATTTCCTCATTGTGAACTCTCTGGCAAACATATCATCTGTTGGCTTCTTCTTGGTAAATGTTTCCATCAGCATAATCCCATAACTATAAACATCCGCCATAGTTGATACTAATCCATTTGATCCATACTCTACAAAATTGGGATGTGCGATCAAATTAACTAGATTATTGTTAAATGATGGATAAATAAAACAAGAACTAAAAAGTAATACATGGTTACACTATTAGCATTCACAGATACACAAGTAGATGAAAGAAACCATTTACCTGGAGCCATATATCCAATGGTGCCCAATGTCTTGGTAATCGAAATTCTCTGGTCTTCAGTGAAAAGCTTGGCAATGCCAAAGTCTGCAACATGGGCAACCATATCTTCATCTAAAAGTATGTTGCTCGGCTTCAAATCACAATGGACAATTGGAGAGGGATACCCATAATGTAGATACTCTAGCGCAGATGCCACATCTATCATTATTTCCAATCTTTGAGCTAAATTTAGGAAATAGTTGCTTGAAGATAGCCATTTGGTAAGGTTTCCATTAGGCATATACTCCATCACCAAGGCTTTAAGATCAAGGTTAGAGCAGCTACTAATTACCTTGACAAGATTTCTATGACGAATGTTGCACAATATTTTGCACTCAATATCAAAAATGTCGTTTGCACCTTCCAAATCCAGATTAAAAATCTTAATAGCAGCAATCATTCCGTCTGAAAATGTTCCTTTGTAAACTGAACCAATACTGCCTTTGTCAATCAGATTCTCTTCACCAAATTTATTTGTAGCATTTAGTACTTCATAATATGAAATCCTCTTGACAGTGATGGGAGAAGTAGACTGAGTTGGAAGAAGTGTATTTCTGCTACGACGTCTTATTAAATAAGCAATAGTAATGGCCAGACTCAATACAACAGCAATTGGTGGTAAAATGTACTTCAAAAATCTGGTATTGCTTGATAATCGAGTTATATTACATGACTTGACCTTAAATTGAGATGCTCCACACAATTCTCCATTGCCAATGAAAAAATCAGAGGTAAAGCTCTTAAAATGCCCTCCATTTGGAATTTCACCGGTCAGTTCATTGAACGAAACATTGAAATACTCAAGGTCCTCAAGTTTCTCCATTGACTTGGGGATTACACCATCGAGTTTGTTCTTGGATAAATCCAACATTTTCAATGAAATCAGATTACCAAATGAATCAGGTATAGGACCATGTAATCGATTGCTTGATAATGTTAGATTTTCCAAACTTTGAAGTTGTCCTATAGTGAGAGGAATATTACCTGAGAATTCATTTCCTGATAGATATAACTCTCGCATGTTCTTCATGTTTCCAATTTCTGGAGCCAGCGATCCATTCAGCAAATTATTAGCTAAACTCAAAATCTGAATGTCCTTGTTAGTCCACATTGTGGATGGGATAGTGGAAGTCAATGAGTTGGAAGTTAAATAAATTTCTCGTAAAGAGGTTAGATTTCCGAAACAAGTTGGTATCTGTTGAGAAAGCCGATTTGACTCCAAAGATACATAATACAGATTTTCCAAATTGCAAAGGCTGGTAGGTAATGGTCCCCGCAGTTTATTTTCATGAAGACTCAGCTGTTGCATTTTTCTTAATTGACCCAATGTGTCAGGAATTCTTCCTGTCAATTCATTTCCTCCAATGTCTAACTGGATCAAGTTGCTCAAATTACCAATTTCGTTCTGAATGATACCTTTTATACCACACTGATTGGCATAAAAAATTTCAACAGATGCTGACAAATTACCCAAGGTTTTTGGTAATATTCCATCAAAATAATTGTTCCCCACTGCTAAGATCTCCAACTTTCTACAATTTTTCAATGAAATAAGAAAATCCAATTCGAGCATTGAAGGATCATTTGTCAATTGATTTATAGCAAAATCTAGATACTCTAGGTTCTGTAAATTTCCAAAATTCATGGGCACTCGTCCACTAAAGGAGTTGGCACCAAGACCCAAACGAGTAAGCTTAGAAAAATTTGAAATAGAGGCAGGAATTTCTCCACTCATTCGATTGTTACCAAGGAAGAGAATTTCGAGATCAGGAAGCCCATTGGAAATTGACAATGGAAGATTGCCAGATATAATATTCTCAGCAAAAGAAAGTCGTTGTAACATGGAGAGATTGAAGATGAAATCAGGTATTTGACCCTGAAGACGGTTGCAAGCAATATTCAAATCCTTTAAATTTGATAAACTGCCAATTGAATGCGGAATTATACCTGTGTTTGTCAACACACTCAAATTAATGAATTCCAAAAGTACTAATAAATAATAGATAGTTTACCTGTTAAGATATTCTTATCCAAATATAAATGTTGAAGTCCGGATAAGTTTCCAATTTCATATGGGATGCTTCCTGCGAATACATTTTAGAACAAAAATCAAAAGTCAAAATCAAAATATTTAAAGTTTCAAAAAGTTATTATCGAAGGTTAATACTGAAAGTAAAGATTAAATTTAATCAAAATATTATGTTCAAATATTGGTGGCTCTAATATATATTTTTAAAGTAAGAATGATTTTATAATTACAAATGGAACAATATATGAGAATAAAGAATAAGTGATGGAAGGCAAAAGGAACAATATATGAGAATAAAGAATGAACCTAAATGAAGTTAATTCTTAAAATACATGTGAATTTTGAAAATCAATAATTTGTTGATTTGCAATTGAATATTGAATAATTGATCTAGGTTGAGAAGTCATTAATTCTGCAGAAACATTTTACGTCAAAAAATTGTAAAACAAACACTCATGACTTTTATAACGTTAATCGAAATACTCCAAAGTACAGAGCTCATCTTTGTTGTTAACGAAGAAATGCCTAACTATTAATTTTAACTGAAGTTGAATTAGGGTCGTCAAACTAAAAAAAAAAAAAAAAACTAAATTCAATTAATAATGAAAAGTGCGTGATGTATTTCTAATAATTAATTGGAAAGTGCTTACATGTCGAAAAACATTTGTCAAAAAGTGTAAAATGCCTATGTGGTAACCTAAATTTCATTAAGATTTTACATCAACATTAAAATCTTTGTTATATATGAGAATTTTAAATTTAGAGTTTTTTTTTATAAATATTTGTCACGACTAAATAAACAAATTGAAATATATTTAATGAGTGTTCTAAAAGGATCATCCATGCATGAATCCGGTCATTGACGCCTAGCAACACTTTATATTTGTCATGCCTAGCACATTTAGGCTCGTAAAAGCTCGAAGTTTGGCATTGATGACTCTAACGAAAATTTGGCTTTTTAGAATAATGAATTTAATATATAAAAAAGTCAACGAGTAATGTGCAATTAGTCAAAGTTATGATTTTGAGGTTTATGGTTCGAGAATGGGAAAAGAAGGAAAAACGACACGGATTTTCGTTAGACTGTCATCAAAGATTGGCTCGAGCGTTAGAAATAGAACATTCATCACTCTATTGTTGTCTCGCCTTCGCTCAAGCGACAACCTGTTGTTCGACTATCGCTCAACCTCGCTTGAGCGGTAGTGTTATCCGAGATTTTTTTAATTTGATTTTCAAATGCTTTTTGCCTAGCCCATTCATTCTTTAACCTACCTATACATAGCCAAATGCCTTTGAATGTATTTTCATCTTCTATTTTCCTTCAACATTCGTCCTATAATTGGCTTTTGGTGTGAAAAACATCATATACATAATCCAAATACCAAGTTGATGCTTTCTCCATATGTGTCAGAGTTGCTAAAGATCAAGGGAAGTTGATTGGAGTTCGAGTCATTGAATAACGTGGTGCTCTTCGTGCATCCGTAGGAGATAGACGATTCCACAAAGCTATGAGTGCTACAGGGGAGCAGAATTTAGGGAAATTGCAGCTGAGAATTGGTACATGAGCACAGAATCCAGGACAGCTGTTGAAATTGCAGTCAGAAGATCAGATAGTACGCGTCGTCGTCTAGTTTAGTAGACTGTAAGTTAAGAATCATTTATAGTGATCATAACTTATGTCGTTTACTGCTTTTATAATCTACGGTATTTAAACATAGGATAATTGAATTGCTTAATAACCTCCTAGAATTAATTAGATGGTGACTTGTTGCAAGTTAATTATAATTTTCAAATTATGCATTTATAATTATTCACCCCCTCTAGGTATTGGTAGGGTCGAACTACGTGATTTTCAATTGGTATCAGAGCCTTAATTCGATTTTTGATCCTTTATATATTCTAGATGAGTTAGTCATTGTCTGTGCCTCCATTCTTTGACGGAAGCAACCATGCTTATGAAAAGTTCGAATGAGAGATTTCCTTAAAGCTTTGGATGAACGTATTTGGATTAGCGTTCAGATTGGGTAGACTCCACCTTCAACTATTGTTGTTGGTGTAGTCACACCTACTAATATTTCACTTAGGACTAGAACGAACTTATATGAATTTAACTAGAATAGCAAAGCCATACATGCCCTATTCATGGCTATGTCTGCGGAAGAGTTTCGATGTGTGAGATCACTAAAGAAGTTTTGGATATCTTAAAAACCCCACACGAGGGAACTGAAACGATTAAAAATCTAAACTGCAAATGTTAACCTCTAAGTTTGAAGAAATTAGAATGAAGGATGATAAATCGTTCGAGGAATTCTATGCGAAGCTGAGATCCCTAGCCGAAAGGTTTAGACCTAAAGTCACCGCGACACCGCGATCGAAGAATGTAAGGACTTAGATGCTGTAAAAATTGAAGAACTCGTAGGATCCCTTCAAACATATAAACTCACCGTCTCTCAACCTAAAAAGGTTAAATCTATAGCCATGAACACTATTAGAGAAGATAAGAGTGATTCTACTAATGATGAGACGCCTATGGATGACGAAAAAGCTTATTTCGTTAAAAATTTTCAAAATGTGATGAGGAATAGGAGAAAGCCTCAAGAGCGAAATAATGAAGTTCATAATAAACTCTCGAAAGATAGACGTAAAAAAAATAACTCTAGGACTCTTGTTAAGAAAACTCAATCTGTTAGATGCCATGAGTGTCAGGGTTATGGTCACTATAGGAATGAATATCCTAATTTGAATAAGAGTTCGAATAAAGAACGACGTAAGGTGTTAGCAATGACCTTGAGTGATGATGAATTATATTCGAGTGCTCAGAGTGATACATCTGGTGGTGAGGATGAACAAAATCTCATGACCTTCACCTCAATTTCTATGATTGAATCTGATAACGAGATTGAGAAGGTTGTAAGGGAGGAAGAGAGTGAAAAATCCGAGGAAGAGTATGAGGATGAAACTAACATTCACGAATCTTATCGTGAACTTTTTTAGGAGAGTCTTAAGATTAAAAAGGTCAATAAAGCTGTTTTGAAAAAGGTTAAAGAGCTTGAAAGAGAAAAAGAAAATCTCTTAGGTGACCTTCAAGATTCGACCAAAAACTTAAGTGTGTTGAAGCTTGTTAATGAGAAATTGGAAGTCCAAGTTAAATCCTTAACAAGTGATCTTGAAAAATCTAACACTCAACTTCAATCCTTCGTGAATGGCTCGCATAAGCTTAATAATCTGTTGGGATAAACAAGCTTGCTGAAAATAGGCACGGTCTGGGTTACGTTCATTATGGTAATTCTACTACTATTACATCTAAGACTACGTTAGTCCCGGTCACTAACAAAGCTCCGAAAATTATTTATCTTAAACCTAAATGGAAGTATGCCTTTGGATCGAGACCTACCAGACAACGTAGGGTCAATCGTTCTACATATCAGCAATAACTTTGAGCAAGTTTGAACCTAGGTTCATACCCACTTGTCCCCATTGTGGCGCATTAGGACACACAAGACCTAGGTGTCGTAAACTTGTGACTAGAAGTAAAAGTCAGGATTTCTCTAGTAAGGTTAACTTTCTCGTCAATCAAGTTAGCTACTTAACTGAGATAATGACTCGATTAAATTGAGATGATGACTCGGTTAACTAAAATCACTTGTACTTCTAAGAAGATTTGGGTTAAAAATAGATATCTGGAAGGTTGTGAGAATGATCATGCTCTTAAAGGTAACGACATAAATATTTCGCCCTGATTCGATGATTAGGTGCATGTATGTGTAGTTCATTGAGTTCATTCATTCTTGCATATATCACACTTATTTGTGTTTTGTTTTTTTTTTTCTTTGGGTTTTTGTTTTAAAAAATAAAAAATATTCATTGTTGCAATTTAAAAATTTATAAAACGAAAACAATTTTTTTTTGTGGGATAGTATTTTACAGCGCGATATACAATATACTTGATTTTGTTGGTTGTGATTAAGCATGAGTTTATTTGATGAGCTATAACATAATTCTCATTGATGGCTTAGGTTGTTTATGGAGTATGTAGTATAGGTCTTTTCTTATATCATTTGCACTACACACACTATGATCTTGTTACTGGGATTCTATCGCGTGTGTGAGATTTGGGATAAAAGTCACATGTTAGTAAAGTGACTTTGAATATAAATTGACCTTATTTATTAGGTCTAAACTCAAGTATGTCACCGGTGAAATTAATTATATAAAATAAAGGAAAATATTCAATATCTTATGCTCCTCTTCGGAGCCTATTTGACTTGAGTGATTAAGCCCGTGGAATTTCTCATAACCTGGTGCCTATGGTCAATTGACTTGGGTTAATTAGCCTAAATCTTGTTACATAGGTCATTTTAGTCACTTAATGGAAGAAGTCTGCGCTTAAGATTTGAAAAAAAAAAATATTATGAGCTTCAAAGTTGCGAAAAAAATATGCTAAAAGTCAGGATGAGAAAAGACATTATCTATATAATCATATCTAGGTCCTAATGTGCTATACTTGGTTTGACTTTCATAAGTAGATGAATATCCTTATTAGCAGTGATGTTTTGCAAATCTTTTATCACAAAATTAAAGTTTGGAGTCCTACTACCAGAGGATTAGTGACACTTTATATATATGGGTCATTTATACAATTCACTGCATCAGTAACTTGATTCAGTGTTGTGGGAAGGTTTATTGTTCATTGCTTATACTTATGTCTATTTACACATGCATTGTTGGGATGTTGTATGTTATTTCTTGATCCATTGTCATTTTGTGACAAAAATGGGAGTAGAAAAAAGAAAAGAAAAGAAAAGACAATAAAATATATTGTATTAACACGATGTGCTTGATATATAAAATATTTTCTATTGCATTAACATGACATGTTTGATATATAAAATATTTTCTTTGACTCAAAAGGCATTCTATAATTTAAATTCAGTTTGATATTTTAGTAATATCAATGTTTCGTTTTGGTACGTTGGATTGCGTTGGTACTATTTCTTAATTTAGCATATGTTATGAACCTGAATTAGATGCGTTATGAATTATGATATGCTCAAATCACTTTTACACAGTAAACTGCTTGAACTGCTTTTACTTATACCGTTTCCCACATTTTACACTGGATTTTTAAGTTATTATTTCAGAAAACAGATATTAAAAAATGAAATTCGTTCAAGATAGTAGTTGGTTGTACATTGTTTTGAGTTTGTAATTTTCATTTTATTACTACCTTAACTTTAGATTGTAGCTTTGTCATAGAATGCCAAATGGGGAGCTTGTTAGGTATTTATTATAATTGACAGCTCTGCAAACAAAAAAGACTAAAGTTTAAGTGTTGTAAAAAGTCAAGGAGTAATGTGTAATTAGTCAAAGTTTTGATTTGTAGGTCTAGAGTTTGAGAATGGGAAAAGAAGGAAAAACAGTGCGGATTTTCGCTATAATGTTGCCAAGGATTGGCTCGAACATCAGAAACAGAACATACATAGCTCGATTGTCGCCTCGCCCCTCGTTCGAGCGACAGTGTCATCCGAAAATTTTTTAATTCGATTTTTAAAGGCTTTTTGCCCGGCCCATTCATTCCTTAACCTACCTATATATAGCCAAACATCTCTGAACGTATTTTACAAGGTTGAATATTGAGAGAAACTTGTGCTATGAGATTTTCATCTTCTATTTTCCTTCAACATTTGTCCTATAATTGGCTTTTTTTGAGAAAAATATCACATACATAATCCAAATATCAAACTGCTACTTCCTTCGTATCTATTAGAGTTGCTGAAGATTAAGGAAAGTTGACTGGAGTTCCAGTCCTTGAAGAACGCAGTGTTCTTTGTGCATCCATACGAGATAGACGATTCCACAAAGCTAGGAGTGGTGTAGGAGAGTAGAATTTAGGGGAATTGCAGCTATGAATTGGTCAGGAGCACAGAATTCAAGAGAGCGGTTGGAATTGCAGTTAGGAGATCAGATAGTACGTGTTGTCGTCTAGTCTAGTAGACTTTAAGTTAATAAACGTTTATAGTGGATTGTTGACTGCAAAGTGCCTAGAATTTTTACCCAGATGAGATTTCTCCGTAATTATACCGTGTGTCGTTTACTGCTTTATTTACTGTTTTTATAATCTGCAGTATTCAAACATGGATAATTGAACTGATTGAATATCCTCTAGACTGAATAGCCATCTAGAGTTAATTAATAGATGACTTGTTGCTGACTAATTATAATTTTTAAATTCCGCATTTACACGTATTCACCACCTCTAGTTGTTGTTAGGGTTGAACTACGTGCTTTTTACCTGCCAATCCATTTAAACAGATATATTTAAAATATCAAATGAACACAAAATAGATGTAATGAAGTAGAAGAAGTACAAACTAATTTGATTTTGATGTGAAGAACCTACGAAGTTATTGTTGCATGATGCATTTCTAATAATTATTTGGAAAATACCATATATTATGAAAACAATTTGTCAAAAGAGTGTAATATTCATAGGTGGAAACCTAGAGTTCATCGAATGTTAAATTAACACAAAATAGATCTTATGGTAGAGGGGGAGTACCAACTAATTTGAAGTTGATGATTAAGTAACTACCAAGTTGTTGTTGCGTGATATATTTCTAATAATTATTTGAAAAATGTCATACAAGCTACAAATTATTTGTAAAAAGAGTGTAAAACGACTAAGAGATAGCCTAAAGTTCATCTAGATTCCCATCAGCATAAAAATCTTTGTTAAAGGTGACCATTTTAAATTTAAAGTTTTCATAACTGATATTGCATCCTAGGTCCTGAAACTAAGAAATTAAAAAAAAAAAAAAAACTAAATTCAATTAATATTGAAAAGTTTATCAAGCATAATCATATTGGGTACTTAGGATTTGATGTGATTATGCTGTGTTTCTAATAATTATTTTGAAAATACCACACATTTTGAAAAATATTTGCCAAAAGAGTGTAAAATGCATAGGTTGAAACCTAAAGTTCATTTAGATTTTCCACCGGCATAAAAATCTTTGTTATACATGACAATTTTATACTTAAAGTTGTGGTATAAATCTTTGTCAAGACACTAAATAAATGAATTGAATATATTTAATTAGTGTAATAAAAAGTGTGTTTAAGCAAGACGATTAGCTTTGCCATCTAACCACGCTTTACGCTTTATATCCTGGCCCGTTTAGGCTCGTCAAAGCTAGAATGTTAGCCTTGATGTCTAGTCAAGCTTTACACTTTTTTGAACACTCGATTTAATATATAAAATAAGTTTAAGAGATGTCGTTACGTACCACTCAAGCCGTTGTGCCCCAAATCTAGATATTCAATTGCTGACAGGTTTCCAATTTCATTTGGAATATTTCCTGTCAATCCATTTGGACATATAGATTTTAAAATATCAAATGTTAAATTTGCACAAAATTTTCTGATGACCTACTAATTTGAATTCGATAATTAAGTACCCATGGAGTTACTGTTGCATGATGTATTTCTAATAAATGTTTAGAAGATGGCATACAATTTGAAAAACTTAAAACAGTGTAAAATACCTAGATGGTAACTTGAAGTTCATTTTGATTTTCCACCGGCATAAAAATCTTTGTTGTATATGAAAATTTTAAATTTAGAATCTTGATATAAATCTTTGTCACGAAACAAGTAGATTTAATAAGTGTTCTAAAATGTGCGTTTAGGCATGAAGCTGGCACTATCACCTAGCTACATAGTACGCTTTTGTATGTTTAGCCCGTTTAGGCTAGTAGAACTCCAAAGCTTAATCTTGACGTCTAGTAATATTTTACACTCCTTAGAACATTGAATTTAATATATATATTTTCGAAGATCTAGTTACATACCATTTAAACCGTGGGCCTCAAATCTAGTAAGAGCTGATACTTTTCCAATTTCATTTTCTTTTTCAATCTATTTAAATATATATAGATTTTAAAATATCAAATGTTGAATTAACACAAAAATACATCTAATGAAACATTATAAAATACTGACTAAACATTATAATGTGGCCAGCCCTAGCAGTATCCATCTCAAATAAAAGTTGATTAGATATGTTGGATTTGATGTTATTATGATGTATTTCTAATACTTATTGGAAAATGACCTGCATGCTGAAACACATTTTACAAAATGCAAAATCCAGGTTTTAGGGATTATTATGCACATAACTTTTAGTGAAGCTATGTAAAAGGACTCCATGGGCGTCAACACACAGATCACTGTGCATGTAAGAGTATGTTTTATGATGTGAAGGGACAACAATTCTAGTCAATTTTCAAAAATTTTGGAATACATTATCTAGTGAAGCGGGAGATTTATGTATATGAACAACGCTTTAAACTTACCTATCAACTTATTTACTCCGAGATAGAGATTTTGAAGCTTTGACAACTTCCCGATTTCCATAGGAATGCTTCCGGCAAAATTATTGTACGACAGAGAAAGTAGTTTAAGGTTCATGCAAGCTCCCAAGCTTGGAGGAATATTGCCACTCATTTGATTATCTGAAATCCTTAGCCTCTCTAGCTTTGGAAGATTGAAGCAAATATCCACAGGTAGACTTCCTGAGATACTATTTTTTACAAAACTTATTTCAATCAGAGAAGTGAGGTTGAAAATCCTGTTAGGAATATTTCCGGTGAGTCCATTATGGGAGATATTTAACTTCGAAAGATTTTCAAGAAATTCAAAAGTTGGTGGAATAGAACCAGTTAGCTCATTGTACTGCATCTCCATTTCTTGAAGCTGGCTGAGGTTACCAATTTCATTAGGGATAAACCCATGAAAATTATTATTGCTAATAATTAAGGATCTCAAATAAGAGAGTTCACCAATTTCTTTAGCAATAGTACCTCCTAGACCCATATCTGCTAAATTCAGCTCCCTAACTCTTTGATGTCTCCTGCCACAAGTAATGCCAATCCAATTACAGAACGAGGTTCCTTGTGACCAATTTTTTGCCAAGATTTTATTTGGATCAGAAGTTATTTGAGATTTGAATGCTAGAAGAGCATACTCATCAGTGGAGCTATTTAGAGATGTAACAATGTTGATAAGCAAGTAGACCATTGCCAGCAACATAAAGATGACATTCTGTCCCATGGCTAATTTAAAATGCATAAAGATAATTGAGAGGGGACTGGTAATGACGAGTTTAATTGATATAAGTGCAAGTGTGTGTGAGTGTGTATAAATAGAAAATGAAAGCTTAAGCAAGATAGGTGTACAAGGTAATTTATGGTTAACGTGTTGGTTGGGGTTTTATCTCAAGGGAGTGGTGCTCATCACACCATTATGAACTTCATTTTTTCCATAAATAAAATAAACTATGCTTGACTATGGAACTGGAAGAATTATTAATCCATTGGATGTTGAGATTTTTCCTTATCTTTTATTGTGGAAATTGTGGAAGTTTTTCCACAAATGAAGGTTACATTCTTCCAATAATCCAAAAGAAATAATTAGCTTTTGGAGACTTCGTTCTCCACCAATACTTCCCCATTTTCTAGTAGAATGCAGATAATTTCTTAAGAAAATAAAAATAGCTTAAAGAGTGCATAACTTAAAAGTGTAAATCTTAGACAGTCTTGTGAAATATGGCCTGAATTTCCGTTTCCAAAATATTTTTTATTTTTTATTTTGATATCCAGAAAAAAGGTTTTTACGGTTACTAAGAACACTTAATTTAAATTATTTAGCTCGATGCTTATAAATTCATTATTAGTAGTGCTTAATATTTCTTATAAGATATTTTATGACTTTTGGTCTATACTAGTTAAAGTTGAATGTGCATTGCACGTTATTTTTAAATTCTTTATAAGTACTTTAAAAGTAATAATCGATACCAGTTTGTTGGGAGAGTTTAAAAGAAAATTTAGGATATAAATTTAAAAGAAGAAAATTGTACTCTCAAAACTCAACTTCTATGATTTAGTTTTTTTGTGATGATAAAATACTACAAGTGAACAATATTTTTATACTATATTTGGTTAGCTATGTCAACGAGCCGAGCCGAGCCGAGAAAAAAAAATCGGGCTCGGCTCGAGCTTTTTTTGGCCCGAGCCGAGCCCGGGCTGGCTCGATTTTTTTTTTTTTTTTTTTTAATGTCAAATCTACATTTTTTACTTAAAAAATTTAAAATTTGTGCAGTTTATACGTACTATAAATTAAAGAAAAAAGCTCGGGCTCGACTCGAGCTTTTTTGGGCCCGAGTCGAGCCGAACAAAGCCCAGCCAAAAAAATGAGGCTCGGCCCGGCCCGAGCCGGCGAGCTTTTTTGCCATCCCTACATTTGGTACATAAGAATTAATTGTTAATAATGAATTTAAAAATCTATTAAAATTTCTAGTTATGTTAATGGAAATAAATTTATTTATAATAACTACATTTATGCAGGTCAAGATTTTTCAAGTCAAAATTTATTGAATCTAGATTAATGTGAATGTTAATTAATGAGAATTAATAATACAAAATTCATACATGATAAGGATTTTATAGTATTTATTACATATTGTTATTGAAATAAATGAATTGTAGCATCACACCATTATGAACTTCACTTTTTCCAAAAATAAAACAAACTTTGCTTCACTATGAAACTAGAAAAATTATTCCATTGGATGTTGAGATTTTTCCTTATCTTTTATTGTGGAAATTAAGTTTTTCCACAAATGGAGCTTTCATCTTCAAATAATCTGTTGACGTCGAAAATTGTATGAACAAGATTCATGTCAACTTAAAATGTAAATGAGAATTTTATTAATAACGATTTGCAAATTACAATTGTAACTACAAACGTTTGCTCTTTTTTTCCTTCAAGGAGATATGAAATATGAAGTAAACTAGAAAAATTATTCCATTGGATGTTGAGATTTTTACTTATCTTTTATTGTGGAAATTGTGGAAGTTTTTCCACAAATGGAGCTTTCATCTTCAAATAATCTGTTGACGTCGAAAATTGCATGAACAAGATTCATGTCAACTTAAAATGTAAATGAGAATTTCATTAACAACGATTTGCAAATTACAATTGTAACTACAAACGTTTGCTCCTTTTTTCCTCCAAGGAGATATTTAAAATATGAAGTAAACTAGAAAAATTATTCAATTGGATGTTGAGATTTTTCCTTATCTTTTATTGTGGAAATTGTGGAAGTTTTTCCACAAATGGAGCTTTCATCTTCAAATAATATGTTGTCGTCGAAAATTGCATGAACAATATTTATGTTAACTTAAAATGTAAATGATGATTTTATTAATAACAATTTGCAAATTACAATTGTAACTACAAACGTTTGCTCTTTTTTTTTTCTTTTTTTTTTTTTCCTTCCAGGAGATATTTGAAATATGAAGTAAACTAGAAAAACTATTCCATTGGATGTTGAGATTTTCCTTATCTTTTATTGTGGAAATTGTGGAAGTTTTTACACAAATGGAGCTTTCATCTTCAAATTATCTGTTGACGTCGAAAATTATATGAACAAGATTCATGTCAACTTAAAATGTAAATGATAATTTTATTAATAACGATTTGCAAATTACAATTATAACTACAAATGTTTGCTCTTTTTTTTTCCTTCAAGAAGATATTTAAAATATGAAGTATTTTTTAGCCATTTTTTCTTCCCTCTTTTCTAAGGCTCTCATCCTTCCTTTTTATAGAGAAAGATTCACATGCATTCTTCATTTCCTTGTTTATCAACTATAGTATACTTGGTTCAAAAGGTATATTATATTTTGAGATATTTTTTATTCTTTTTCCTAATTTATCTATAATATCTTGTATATTTTTTATAATTATAGATCTTACAATTCTTCTAGCGAAATTTTCTATTAAGTTTTCTTTGAAACATTTTAATATTTCTTGAGATGCAAACAATTGTTCTTGATATCCTATCTCATCAATTTCATTTTCGAATTCAATTTCTTTTTTATTCTTTGCAGTTGTTTTAATCTTGTATGGACCTTTTTTAATTCTAGATTTTTTCATTTTATAATTATTATCAGTCATGATTAAGTTAGTTTGAGAAAATATGATAACTTTGAGATTAAAATAAATTTGCTAGGACTAAATTGTTATTTTCTTTATACTATAATAGATTATTTGTAAAAATTTTATTTAGGAGTATTTGTGTGTATTTCTTAACTTTACTTTTACCGACGTCCAGAATAGCTTTTAAATTTTCGTTGGTGATTATCTTTTACTGATGAAAATATATTTCATTGGTAATGGAGAATTGCATATTAGTGATACTGCATTTAATTACTATCCTCAAATCGTTCATTTAGATGTTTTTTCTGATTTTCCCAGATTGCTTGAGGAATCTTGTAACGTCCCAAATTTTATTAACTTAAATTTTGGGGGGTTATCATATCTTTTCATAATAACACTTGAAGCAGAATTATTTAATTTTAAAATCTTAAACTCTTAATTTATTTGAACATTTAAATATTGAATAAAACATAGAGTCACGTAATCTAAAACATTTAATAGAAGTAAAGAAAACGTAACAAATTTATTATTAAATGTTTTTCTGAAAATTTATTACTTGGCAACCAGCACACTGCCCAGCTACCATCCACGTTGACCGATCAAACCTGAAATGTTAAAATTTGAAGGAATGAGTAATTTAAATTCGGTAGGATACGTGTGTCCAAAACTATATAATAATTTTTTAAACATAAATTTACAACTTTTAGTACCATCATTTCATCAAGAGCAATCGGAGATCAATCGAATGCTCTAACACATTTCTGTGCAACATATCGAGAAAACCCAAATGAGATCTCACATTTCATTTTATTTCGTTGAGACCCGTAGGTTAATTAGCATTTCATGAAATAAATTACGTAAAAAAATTATAATATTGCAAGGACATAATAACTTGCACGTAGTATCCTACCTCGTTAGATTAGATAATTTGAAAGGCGACAAAATCACGTTCAGGGTCCGTACTATCGTGTTGAATAATGATTTTATTTGGTGAGAAAATTCTATTGCGCTCATATGGTTATATAGAGGACAACCACAATCCCTAATAAAGGTAGTAGTCTAATCTACTCCATTTTTCACTATCCAATACGGACCAAAATCATGTAAACTACCGTGTTTTCCCCGACCATAAAGTCTAAATTCCGGAAATTCATATACCATAAAAAATCATTTCCTTTCCTATCAATCTACACTAGGGATGGCAAAAAAACTCGTTCAACCCGATACCCGTGGGGCCCCACCCCGAATGGGGCAGGGATTACCCACCTAACCGGGTAAACAAGGCGGGGACGGGGTGATGGTTATTACCCCAAAGTAGGTATGCGGCGGGTACAAAAAATATAGTCCCCGCCCCGCTACCCGCCCCTATTTAAAATTAATTTTAAATTTAAGTTTTTTATCGAAAAAAATAATAAATTTATCATCATTTTAAAGAGAACATAAGTTGTTTTTAACAAATTAGTAAAAAATAATAATATTTACGAACTAAAGATATAAAAAAAATAAAAGCAAAAAATAAAATAAAGAAAAAATAAATGGGGCGATAAACGGGGCAGAGGACTTGCCCCGTCCCAAACCCGCCTCATTCCGCTTTAATCGGGTATAGGGATGGAGCAAGGTAACAAAAATACCCGACGGGACGGGGGTGGGAATGGTCGACCTATCTCATACCAGCCCCGTTGCCATCCCAAATCTACACGTGGTAAAACATCACTATCAATTCCTAAAATCAAGAAAAATAAATAATATTAAATTAAAACTAATTGACAACTCCCATAAATTCCCAAAATCAAGGCAACAAATCACTTTAAAACCAATTTACACCTTTTTCCATTTAGCTACACGTACACATGCACTTTTTTTTTTTAAATACAACATTTAAAAAAAAAAACCAAAATCAATTAGTACTCACTTTTATAAATTGAAAAATTTTGGGCCTAACTTATTCGATTAAACTTTGGGAAAATTAGGTCCAATACCCTGAAAATATAATTAATTTGATTAATACTCTATTAATTAATTAAATCATTTAATCACATATTTAATACCTCCTAAAACTATCAACCGCTGCAAAAACTCCAATCAGTCTCAATTTCCAGAACTTCTAGAAAGCTCTCAAAGAAACCATCTCATCCAATTAATGTTATCTGAATTCGGACCCAAAGAATTTCGGACTTCGTTGCCCAAGATTTTAGAGGAAAAAAAGTCGTTGATTCGTGGAAGACTATTTTATTTCTTCTCCTTATGTATCTGTATTTAAATATTTATATGTAACTATTTGTATGTATTCAACTTGCCCAAGACTATTTGCTTTATTATCCTTCAACGTTAGTTTAGCTAGTTTTG
This sequence comes from Fraxinus excelsior, assembly GCA_019097785.1. Lineage (NCBI taxonomy): Eukaryota > Viridiplantae > Streptophyta > Magnoliopsida > Lamiales > Oleaceae > Fraxinus > Fraxinus excelsior. The sequence goes on along the minus strand of CM032625.1, from coordinate 44,680,871 downwards.
TTGGGTGGATTTGTGATTTTTTTGGAAAATTATGCGAAATTGGATTTTTATTATTTTTGATCTCTGAATCTCGCAATGGAGTTTGGGGAGAAAGAAAGAGCAAAGTGGTTCAGTTTTAGTGGAGCTACTTTAAATAAAGAATCTTATTTTGGTAGGAAGAAGCCCAATATCCAGTTATTTATGCTTTAAACTCGTTGATTGCTCCATTTATTGTTTGTGATCATAGTAACTATGATGATGACTCGAAGGGCGTGCAGAGTACTGAGTTGGATGAGGAATTTAGTGCAACGGATCATTGGATAATGTAGCAATGTTTGTCACTTTTTTTATTGTTTGTCAATTTTTTAATCTGTATTACCTCTTTTAATTTGTGCCACTTTTTTGAATTTTGTCACTTTTTTGAATTTTGTTACTCTTTTGAATTTTGTCACTTTTTTTTATTTATTGTCACTTTTTTTTTTATTTATTTTGTCACTTTTTGAGTGTTTGTCACTTTTTTATTGTCCTTCACTTTTTGAATTCGTATAACTTCTTTTAATTTGTCACTTTTTTTAATTCGTCACTTTTTTTTGAATTTTGTCACTTTTTTTAGTGTTTTATCACTTTTTTCAGCCACCTTTTTTTTTTATTTCTATCATTTTTTTAGTGACAAACATCAATTTTTAATAAAAGTGACATTGTATGTCATTTTTTAATAAAAAAAACTGATACTTAACTTTAAAAAGTGACCGTTTGTCACTTTTCAATATTACTTTTTTTTTAAATGTCACTTTTTCTATTAAAAAAGTGACATTTGATTTTACACAGTATTTTTCACTTCCAAAATATGTTTTATATGATTTTTCAAAATACACTCAATTTTAAGGGTATTTTTGTAAGTTGCTAAACTTTTTCTCGAGCCTAATATACATGATTAATTTCGAGCTATCCAACGAGCCCAATATTGATATATTTATCATCACTTTATCAATATTTAAATATTTGACCCAAATAAAATATAATTCAATATATATACACTTTAGTCCATCACTAGCCTTATCTTAGAATGTTTAACAAGTGTGAGTATATACAACTTAACGAGACAACCATTATTTATAAACATAAGCCTAAGATAAGTGTGAAAATCAATAAATAAGTGTTTAAATTTTATTTTTTATTTTTTTATTTTGCAACATCGACTTTCATGAACTGTACAACATGAATTTTGCCGACAGCATAAAAAATATGCATTGTTCATGCGCCATCCCAGCATCAAGTTATCCATAAATGGCACATTTATAATTTTCATTGTCCTATATTGAACCATCACATCTAAAAACCTAACGGTTAGATAATAACATTTATTGAACTAAATTTAATGTTCAATGCACAAACTTTCATGTGCAAAATGTATTGATTTTTTTTTTCTTCATACACGGGGGTAGCATATATTAAAAAGTACACTATTATCAAACTACACCAGAATATATATTGAAACATAGTATCTATTTACGTGAGCTTGAATGATCCTGAGAAAATGCACTAATGTATAACCCCACTTGCAAATAGAGATGGCATGGTGGGGCGGGGCAAGGGCCTGCCCCTTTTATTCTTCAAAAATTTCCAATTAACTAATATTTTTTTAATTTGTAGTTAGTTATTATTTTTTATTCTTCAAGGGTGGGTTCGAGGCGGGCATCCCACCCCGCCCCGTGACTGGGCAGCAATCCCCACTGGGGCGGGACGAATATTTTTGCCATCACTACTTGCAAAGTCATTCTCAACACAACTTATCAGAAAAGATAGTGAAATAAAGACTAGTTGTTGACACACTAAAATGCAGCCCGAAATCGAAAGGAAGTCCAATTGATAAATTCAAGATAAGGACCCAACAGAAGCCAATTAAAAGGCCCAAGAAGAAAAGCCCAAGTTGGAGGCCTGTGGAAAAACCCGAATGTTGGAGGCCCAAGAACAAAGGAATACCATCGCCCCAAGATTGTAGGACGCCCAGAGGCCGAACAAAGATAGTACGGCACAATCGCCCAGGACGACAGCCTCATCGTCGCCCAGAACCCCAAGTCGCCCAAAATCAAACAAGTCTAAAGGATATAGTTTGGAAGCGGTTGTCAAGTAAACCCGGCACGATCCCACGATCCAGGAAGCAGCAAAGGTAGTGGCAGCGGTTACTAAGCAACTACTCCCCGAATAAGTGATTCCTCACTAAAAGAGTGGGCGGTTACGAAGGATACGAAGCACGTCTGAGCAGTTTCGATTACCAAGGGATGCTCAAGAAGTATAAAAGAAGTAACGTCGTGGAAGAAGAGAAAAAAGAGACAAATCAAAAACTCTCTACAAGAGATTATGTAATTTCTATTCCTTAGTTTAAATTTAATCCTTTTTCAGTACTTGTGTGCTTGCGCCCCTTGGAGGCGTTTTGTCTACTTCCCGATTGTAATCCTTCACTGGCATACGCACCCCTTTTTGGGACTTTGTCTCAAGAGGTCTGTTCCTTACACAATCGTCTGACCCCTCTCTCTCTCTCGTAATTGTTGGCGGGTTGCAAAAACGCGCGAAAACAATTTGGCACGCCCGGTGGGACAGTTGGTGTTTGGTAAGTGAAGATACAAAAAGAGAAAAGATATCATGCCTCATAAAAGTTCCGATAAAGGACCGGCAAGTCAAGGGGTAGTCCAGTCTGTGGTTGAACGATACGAGGAGCAACAACATTCTCCACAGATAGATGGACAAAGTCCAATCAGTCACAGCCGCTACGAGCCAATGACAGAATTGAGCCCTCGCACAATGCGTGCATTGCTGGGAGAACTCACGCAGGATGTCGTTGAACAGGTAAATCTACGTAGCATTCATAATATGGAGAAATTTACCCAAAACGAGAATAGGCATTTTGATAATATGGCTAAACAACTAAATACGTTGAATGAAATCATGAATAAGTTGGTAGGCCAAATATGTCAACCTGTTATGCCTATAGATAATCACTTCCAATCTAGGACTATCGTGGGGCATACCTCGCCATACAATTCTCTTGGTGTAAATTCTGGCCCAAATTTGGAGCCACCTTTTGGCCCTTCTACTTCAAACACAGGAGGAAATGGAACCATAAATGTGAATAATGGTAACACTACGTCCAACCTGGGGGGTAGTACCACCATGAGAGATAATGTCCCAAATATTGGACAGAACGGGTTGCGTACGAATGACGGTTTAAACACTCAGTTTACCGGTTACAACGACCTGAATAATGGCACTTTTGTGGCCAGTCAAGGGCAGGCTACTAGACCTCCCACGAATCAGCCAGTAAATCAACCAATGGGGAACTCATATGACCCTAACGCCGTGCTAAGAAACCAAATTATGGAAATAGTACAAGATCAAATAACAGTTGGGGTACGTCCGGTGATTAGGCCAATTTACACTAAGCCATATCCTGATTGGATAGATCAGGCATATCCATGGCCTAGAGGGTACAAAGTACCGGAATTCTCACTATTCACTGGCCTAGGAGAAGTATCTACACTAGAACATGTAGGGAGATTCACGTTGCAAAGTGGTGAAGTGAACGACTACCATAAGTTGAGGTTGTTCCCAAGTTCCTTAACAGGCGTGGCTTTTTCTTGGTTCATTAATTTGCCAGCAAACTCCGTCCAAACTTGGCAACAAATGGAGCAATTATTCCATGCTCAATTTTATAAAACTGAGTCCGAAGTTACACTGGCCGATTTGGCGAATTTACGCCAATTGCCTAACGAGTGGGCAGAAAATTTCCTACAAAGGTTTAAAACGGCCAGAAGTAAAATGCTTCGTACCATTACCAGAAAAGGAATTTGTCAAAATCGCACAAAGTTGTTTAAGCTTTGATCTAAAGAAGAAATTCCAAGATAGAGAATTCCCAGATTTATTCCAACTTAGCGCGAATGTCGTTAGATATGAGCGACTGGTAAGAGAGGAAGAACAAATGAAAAATTCCAGTAAAGGGACTTATTATAAAGACCCGAATTTCAATGTTCATACTATCGATGATGGTTATTATGATCAGACCGAAATATGCTTGGCTGAGCTAGTAAAAGGAGAAGCATATGCTTGTCCTATGTTAGTTAAGCCAAAAATAGTAGGCAAAGATGAACCTGCTAAAGGTGAAAACAGAAAAACGCGAGTGTTCTCGTTCGACATAACCAAAGCTGATCTTATATTCGATAAATTATATAAGGATAAGCAGATAAGGTTGAGCGACAAACACAAATTGCCATACCCTGAACAAATTAAGGGTAAAAAATACTGTAAATGGCATAATGCATGGTCACATGCGACTAATTATTGTATGGTTTTTCGCCATGTGTTGCAGGATGCCATCGAATCAGGACAAATTACGTTCGAGGAAAAGAAGAAGATGGCGGTGGACGAAGACCCATTTCCACGGCCACTAGCAATGAATATGATAACGACTGGCTTAAAGAATAAACGCCAAGGTTTAAACTGGTGATTGATGACGAAGAAGAAGAACCCAAGCCGTTTCCCAGCATTTTTGAACGTATTAAAGGGAAAGAGCCCAAACAGGGCGAAGATATCCTGTGTAACAGGTGTAAACACGAGTTGAAGGCGAATACAGGGTCATCAATGACATGGCCATCCCACCATCGGCCTGATTTCGTATCAGTCGCTCAGCCCGTCAGGGAGCGAAGGGTACCGTTGTACGGAGGAGTGCACAGAGAAAGGTGGTTTGGGTCGGCCGGTCAAAGAAGAACATTTAGGCCGCAGCCTCGCCAGCCCAATGTATGGCATTCGTTCCAGAACAACGCAGGAAGGGTAATGCCGTTCAATGAAATGACCAGAACCCAACAAAGACGTTACCAACGTAATTACGGGCGGATGATGAGGCAACAGCAAGGGGAATCACGCCCTAGAGCGCCCAAAACGCTCAGAATAGCCAACGAAGACGTTTTTGAAGATAGCGAAGAAACAGGCACTGGTGAATCAATGGGAGATTTGCCGGAAAGCTCATCTGGTAAATCGAAGTTTGAGCGAGACAGGAAAGATGAAGATGATCCCGAGCAACCTCTAACTATCCAGTTTGGCACACTACCTCCTGTCCTGGCTAACAATTACTTGTTGGCCGATGAGTTCAAAAGCAAGGAAAAAGAGGATAATGAGGAAGACGTCTGCGTGCTAGTTTGCGATGAAGGCCAAACTTCCAGAGAAATGTATGATGATGACGAGAATGATGATATGACAGATGTTGAAGAAGAGATTGACTTAGAGGCAGAGAGACGGAAAAGGGGAGTGTCGCGCAACACCCTGTTGAAACAATTGCACCAGGAAGGAGTCCGCGAAGTGGACTTATTGGGGGAACCATCTGGTCGACCGTTTGATTTCTATGTGCTGTATGGGACGCCAAAAAGGAAAAAGAGGGTACCTCGCTCTGAAAAATATGGATCGCCCCCTAGAATAATGCCTCCTCCTACAAATTGGGTAACTGAGGAAGAAATATTGGAAAAAGAGAAGGAAGGGACCCAAGGAAAGAAAGCTCAGTCCGATGTGCTGCACGTTGATCTATCACCAAGAGATAGCCTGCCAGAAAATAGGCAGGAAGTGGAAATAGACGCTGCTGAAAAAGTAATCTTCAACAAACCAGCGATGAGGTTAACCAAACACTTAAGGCCACTATACGTCAAAGCCTTGGTTAATGGTGTACCAATAGTAAAAGTACTCATTGATAACGGGGCGGCCATAAACACCATTCCAGCTAGGATGATGAGGAAATTTGCTAAGACAGAGAGCGATATGATCCCAACGGAAGTCATTCTTACAAGTTTCAATGGTGGGGCAACATCAGCAAAAGGAGTTATGCCACTGGACATAACTATAGGAACAACCACCAGGACTACTGTTTTCTTCGTGATAGATGGTCCTACCAGCTACAACGTACTACTAGGGAGAGACTGGATCCATGGCAGTCGATGTATTCCCTCATCACTCCATCAATGCTTAGTTTTCTGGAACGACAAAGGAGAAGCAGAGGTGGTATAGGCAGACCATATGCCCTTTGTCGCGGAAGCGAATTCGGTGGAGAGATTCATGTATGAAGGGAATTATGGGCCTGTCAGAGTTGTTCAAGATGGGGAAGAAACTCAAATTACCGCCCAAAGCGAAGAGCCTTTCTTAATGGATTCACTCACTGAAATGTTTAATCAAATGAGGCCAAACATAGTGGCATCGCAAGTGACACAAGCTCCAATCGTAGCAGTCCAAGTGATCTCATTCTTCAACCTCAAGGCACCAAAGATCCGCTTTGCATAAACCAATCAGCCACATTTCCCTTACACATCCAAAAGTTCAGTTCCAGCCACTTCCTCACCATCAAGACCCCTCCTCACGCAAAATTCATGTATAGCTTTTCCTTCCTTCCACCTATCTGCCTCCCCAATTGCTGGCAGAATTGCCACAACAGTAGACGAATTGGGATTCACCCCCATCTGCTGCATCTCTAACACCAATCTCATTGCATCCCAACACAACCCATATAACGAAAACCCTGAAATCATTGCGTTCCATGCCACAACATCTCTCTCAAGCATTCTGTCAAGCACCTCCATTGCTTCCTCCAAACATCCACACTTCATATAAAAATCAACAAACGCAGTACACACATATACATCACAGCCAAGATCGAGCCTTTTCACATGTCCATGAATCTTCACACCATTTTCCACATCCCTGCGATGCAGAACAAGCCTTTAGCACTTTTGTGCACGTGGATTTTGTCGGCACTACACCATAGTCCACCATTGCATGGTACAAATCAATGTCTCTCTTAAAGGGACCATCCCATGCATATGCCCTGATGATTTGGTTCCATAATATGGTCTTATATTTTCTTTCTGAGATATGTATTGAGTTGAAGAGTCGTTCTGCAATTTGTGGCTTATTGCATGAAATCTAAAGGCGAGTGAGCTTATCCAGTGGCAGACAACTGGCAGTGATTGAGTACTAAAATCATTATTGCTTAATTTGAGGAGATGCTGATGAATTGTTTTGCCTTGTTTTACTGATTTTGATGCGATGCACGCTTCAAGAAGCTGCACATAATTATTACACATCTCCTATTTGGGAGTTTTTTTCAGAAAGGTGGAAGGCTGTCTTCTCGGAGCATTAATATAAGTTGCCAGTGAGTTCTTGAGGTTAAAAATATTTTTGATTTTCAATTTATTTCAACATGTCAATATTTTAACTTTGAAGGACTACTTTGTATTTATTTGTTTCAAAAGGGGTCGAGCCACAGCTCCCCGAGCCCATATCGATCCATTCCATCTGGCCAACGAGTCGACCGCCAAAGTATGAGCTTTGCTGAACTTCAATAAGAACTATTTTTAGGATCTTGTTACGTGTACATCAAGATTTGCATAATGAATTACATAATGCTACATGTCAATCTATCGTTTGTCAATTTAAAATACAATCAACTTTTTTATTCAATATTTTCCCCCCACGTGTATCCGTTTATTTATATTTTTTTTATGTACAAGAAGTAAAATTCCTAATTTTAATGCTATTTATACATCATTTTGTACATAGTGGTATATACATAAAGGATTATGTTACATGTACCGAATTTTTTTATCGAAACTTTTACCTACTACTCACAATAAGGGTGGGGACCACATTGTCGAAATTTTTAAATACACGCGAGCTCCGCACATTATGTGAAAATGGGTAATTCATTATGTACAATCCATTATGTACAAATGGATTGAGAGTAATGCTATTTAGTCTCACTAGGATTACAAGTTCAGTCTAGCACACCTTTTAAGACATGACGAACTAGACTTTTCAGCTCGACTTGAACTGGAAATCTCTACTTTCGAAATTCCTATGTTCTTGTAACTTGTTCATTCATTTCGTGGCAATTACCACAAGAGTTTCAACTGTTTCATAAAGGATTATGTTACATGTACCGAATTTTTTTATCGAATCTTTTACCTACTACTCACAATGAGGGTGAGGACCACATTGTCAAAATTTTTAAATACACGCGAGCTCCACGCATTATGTGAAAGTGGGTAATTCATTATGTACTAATGGATTAAGAGTAATGCTATTTAGTATCACTGGGTTACAACATCAATCTAGTTCACCCTTTAAGACATGCTAAACTAGACTTTTCAGCTCGACTTGAACTGGAAATCTCTGCTTTCGAAATTCCTAC
>CM032625.1:44607335-44672661 GCA_019097785.1 Fraxinus excelsior | reverse complement strand
TGTATGGATTATCAATTTGTTGTGGTTTGAACAATTTGCTAATCTAATAAAGTATATTCTTCTTGTACTGTAATGAGAACTGCTATAAAGCATTTTGTCTCAGCTTTATGTGATAAAATTAATAGGAAATTTGTAGTTAGGGTCCCAGCCAATGTGAAGTAGAGCACCTAGGTCCATACTTTTAAAATAAAGTATCTTGAGTCCCTAATCTTTCACCGTTCCCCAAATCGAGCTTTCTCGGTTTATTAGCACAAAACGTTTCTACGTTTGGGGTTCAGTGTGCAAAACATCGCTTATTTCATTTTTTATTTTTTATTTTTGCATTTTCATCCATATTTCCAAATTTCATTGTGGAAATCATCATTTTCATCCATTTTTCATTCATTTTCCCAATAAAAAAAACTATAAAATGACAAATATACCCTCATATATAAATAAAACAAAAATAAAGAATAAATTGCAACCATATTCCCAATTTTTTTTAATAAAATACAAACAAATTCCAAATAAATAATTAGAAAAATAAAAAATAAAAAAACAAAAATCATTCAATTTCTCTACCATCGCCACTTTTACTCGCCAGAAACACAACTCAATCGCCACCTTAGCCACCGGAAACCACCACAACCATACATCCCTCCATCTCGTCATCACAATGCACCAACCCGCTTTCATGATATGTAACGAGTCTTTAATCCAAAAAAATTTCCACAATTACAGCTATACGAGTCATGACAATCCTAAACAGTTAAGGCCAGGAAATCTTGAACTCTACAGTTGAGAAGTCGGTAAATTGTAGGAAAATACACAACTAAATTGCAAATTCCTATTCTCTCAACTCCATTTTTTTAACCACAAGTGAAATTCATTTCTTCGGAGCATCATACCTCTTTATTCAACAACATAAGCAATCTATTCCACAATATTGATCAAATATTGAAGACAATATTAACCCAAGAATAACTAACAAGAGAGGGGTGAACTGGCGTTTGAAACTTTTTCGACAATTAGTTTCAAAACTATTCAATACACAAGAAATAAATTCAAAGTGTAATAAAAGAGATAATTATACAAACTCGATAAATTAATTCAAGTATGAATATAGCACAATATAAATGACAATATAAAGTAAAGTGCAATAATATAAAGATAACAAACCAATTTAATGTGGTTCGATACACAATGTGTTCTACGTCCTCGTTACCAAGCTCTTCGTCACGAGTAATGCCAAATGCACTATAATGGTAACTTACAACAAGAAGTATCAATCCTTAAGTGACTTACAATAAGGAGCACTTATCCTTAAGTAACTTACAACAAGGAGCACCTATCTTTACAATCGAGTTTTCACAAGACTCTCGAAACCGTCAAAATGCAAGTGATAATTTTACAATTGAAGAAACTCTCTTAACCAATACTATAATCAAGTTAAGTATTAGAGAGTTAGGTAAACACTTCAATAGATAAAGCTCAAGTGTTTTTTTTTAAAACTTTGATGAAGGGCGAATAATGAAATAGTTTGTGTCTTTGTATAAAAAATTTTCAACCAATGATATCTCTTAACAAATAATACAAGTTAAGTATGAAGATAAATTTTAAACTTTAATAAAAGTGTTGGCAAAGAAAACCTTTATCAAGAATTGAAAGAGATGAGGTCGAAAAGTTTTTTTTGTAAAATAGAATTTTTGATGAAATAGATGAAATTAGTTTTGATCAATAAAAAAATTCTTTAAATCAAAGTTTTCAACAAATGATCTCTCTTAACATATAATACAAGTTAAATATGAAGATAGATTTACACTTAAATCAAAGTATTGGCAAAGAAATTTTTTATCAAGAATGAAGAATACGTGAAATTATGAAAAGTTTTTTTGCAAAATGGAGTTCTTGATAAAACGGATGAAATATGTTGGAACATTCAAGAAATTCTTTGTAATAAATGAAATAGAATTTATAATCAAGTAAACTCAATGATTTTCAATAAATAAGCTCTCTAAATATCTCTTGTAAGTTGGTAGAATTGAACGCAAAATAAATGGATATTTATAGAGCAAAAAGAGACATTCTCGACCAACTTTCGGTTGACCAATTTGAATATAGCCGTTGCAAGATTACTGTTGGACTTTCAGTTGACTAATTTTATTTTATTTTTACAAAATTGCTTTTTATATCAAAACATTCATTTTTCCAAAATCTATATTATATTATGAATCAAAAGCATTTTTGTGCAAGTGATTGATTATGAAAATAATTTGAACTTTATGCACTTGCTAAAGATTGACGAGTTAATACCTTTACATAGAAATGTATAATGTCTAATCGTCTTGACTTGTCGTTCTTTATATTTGTATCTTGATTTCTGTCTTTGCGAGTCTTTAAGTTTCAATTCGATCGTCGCATGCAAATCACTATCGTCTCGAATGATTTGATTTGAATGCTTGACTTTCACTTTGTTCTTCATTTCAAGTTCGATTTATAATCTCGATAGATTTGAAAGCTTAATCACTCAAAATCAATTGTTAGAAACAATACTAATATTGTTTGTTATAATCAAAACATTAAGATTATAATCAACCATAGGTCAACACACAACTTACAGAAAAACAAGTTGGGTTTACCTGATTTTGAGGCTACAGGTAAGGGGCAAGATCAATAGGTCGAGCCACAGTTTTAACAGGCGACAGAGGACAGGCGCTAAAGGTGGAAAGGCGTTGGGAAATTGGAGGTGGACCGACATCGGAAAGCTCTATATGGTGGTCGTGGGAGATGTGGATTTAGGGTAGAAGAAATTGAAAACCAGAGAAAGTCGGGAGAGGGGAGTAGTGATGGCAACGGGGCGGGGGCCGCCAATCCCCGCCCCCACCCCGCCTTTGACGGGCGGGGCGGGGCGAATTTTTGCCCCGTTTAATGTCCCATTTAGTTTTTTTTTTTTTTTTGAACCAAAAATTTCCAAGTAAATACAATTCAAAATTTTATAATCTAAAGCAAATAATATTTAAAATAATTACATCAATATCCAAACCAAACAATGAAAACAAACAATGTCCAAAATTAAATAAACAACGTTCAAATTTTATTATTATTATTATTTTTTAACTAAACGGGGCTGGGCGGGGCGGGGCGGGGCTGGGCACCCTCGCCTCGCAACCCGAGGCTGGGCGGCAATCCCCGCCCCGTCCCGCCCCACCAAGCCGTCGGGGCGGGGCGGGTTTTTTTTCCATCTCTAGAGGGGAGAGAGAGAGGGGGGAGGGTAAGTGAAAATGGTGTTTCTCGTGTTTTCTGAAATCATCGTGCTTTGTACTGAAAATGGTCAAAACGTGGTTTTGGCTGTTTTGAGTTTTCAGCACAATTTTTTTTTCCAAAATTCAGTTTAAAAAATGAGGAGGAGAACGTGGTGTTTTGAAAAATCGAAAATCGACAACAGTTTGAAAACAAGAACAGGGGCCTTGTGTTTTTTAAATTAGAATCCTCCTTATCCCTCGCTCTCACTCTCTCTCTCCCACACACACACAAAGGTAGTATGAATGAAGACTTGAAGAGGAAAAATGGAAATATTACAGAGCTCAGTCGCAGTGTGTGACGTTGTTCTCCTAATCTATGTATGGAAAATATTGAATTGGGTTTGGTTTAATCCAAAGAAGCTTGAGAAATGCCTCAGACAGCAGGGTTTCAATGGTAACTCCTACAGATTGTTATTTGGAGACCTCAAAGAGTTAGAGATGATGGCAAAAAAAGCCAAGTCAAAGCCCATAAATTTCTCTAATGATATTGTGCCTCGAGTTATACCCTTCATTAACAACTCTGTCAAGAACTATGGTATGTTTGAATATATAAGAATAAGTTGTGCTTGTGGGGGTGGGTTGGAGATGGGGTTGTGCTTTGGGTGCTCGTTGAAGAAAATTTGAGTATGAATATAAATGCCTCAGTTGTGCTTGTTTTTTGCTTTTTTTTTTTCCCTATCTGGGGTGGGTGGGAGGAAGTTGGATGCTTCTTGAAGAAATGGTATGTGTAAGAATATATCAGAATGCCTCAGTTGTACTTGGGTTTTTTCTTTGTGGGATGGGGGTTGGGTGCTCATTGAAGAAATGTCAATTTATTACATGTATGATCATTGATCTTGATTGACATTCAGAGGCACTGTGTGACTTGCAGGTAAGAATGCATTATTGTGGTATGGGCCAACGCCTCAAATAGTTATCATGGAACCTGAAATCATAAGAGAGGTTTTGTCCAAAAGTTATATTTTTCAGAAGTTCCCTTCTCATCCGATTGTGAAATTTCTTGTACGGGGACTACTTTCTTATGAGACAGATAAATGGGCAAAGCATAGAAGATTGATTAATCCTGCTTTTCACTCGGAAAAGTTGAATGTCTTTCTTAACTTCACTTCATTTAACTCACTTTTTGAATGATCTGAGGTTGTTGTACAATTGTGACTTCAATGCGAATGCAAACTGAAAATCCATGTAATGCTTGTAATTGATTTGTATGTATCGAAAAGTGTTGAACCCTCCAATCTAAAATCTTAAGCAAATAGAGAGGGGAGGAACTTATTTAGTGCCTGTTTGGGAGCGCTTTTTAAACCAAAAAAATGGCTTTTTGAACCGTTAGAAGGAAATAAGGCAGCCATTGTTGACGTTTGATCTCACAGGTGCCCACCAGTTGAAAAAAAGGGTCATTTTTTTAGCTTAAAAGCTGCTGAAAATTTCTACCAGACAAGTCCTTAGTTAAAATGTCTCTAACATGCTATTTAATGTGCACATAAGATTTCTCGTCCAAGATATGACACGTGCATAATTTTCGTAAGTGTTGGTGTTGAGACTTTTTAGAGGTGTTTTAACAAAAGTGACATGAAAGTTAGAAAAGGGTTTACTGAGTATAGAAAGCTCCTACTGCTATTGGGTTTGAAAAGAACGTATTTTACCATGAGGAGATTGTTTTTCACAGCCCAAATGTTGAGACCTTTCCTCAAGAAATAGACATGAACGTGTGTGTGCATGAAATATGATGTTTGTATTTGACATTAATCCTATGTAATGCATATCTCTGTTGTTTCTGTAGCATATGCTTCCATCTTTTTACTTGAGTTGCTGTGAGATGTTGAGTAAATGGGGAAGATTGTATCCTTTGAAGGATCAAGTGAATTGGATGTGTAGCCTTATCTTCAAACTTTGACAAGCAATGCGATTTCACGTACTGCATTTGGCAGTAGCTACAGAGAAGGAAGGAAGAAAGATATTTGAACTTCAAAAAGAACAAGGCCAGCTAGTCATGCTAGCAAGAAATTCATTTACATGGGAGGTTCAAATACTTTGTCATAGTATTTATCCCTTTGTACTCGGTAAATTACAACATATGATTTTTTAAAATCTTATTTGTGTGTTCCTTATAGGTTTTTGCCCACAAAAATGAATATAAGGATGAAGGAAATTACAAAGGAAGTGGAATCATCTGTACTGAGCATAATTAGAAAAAGAATAAAGGCAATGGAGATAGGGGACGCTCGTTGTGATGACTTATTGGGCATATTGTTAGAATCCAATTTAAAGGAAATCCAACAATTTGGGAGCAAGTTTGGAATGAGTTTAAGGGAGGTCATTGAACAGTGCAAGCTTTTCTAATTTACTGGGCAAGAGACAACAGCATCCTTGCTTGTCTGGACGTTGATTTTATTGAGTAAGCACTTGGCTTGGCAAACCCGTGCACGGGAGGAGGTCTTGCAAGTTTTTGGAAGTGGAAAACCTGATTTTGCTGAGCTAAATCGCCTTGAAATCGTAAGTACATTTATATGTTTTCTTCTTGAAGTTGCAGTTTTTAGGTGAACTTGATGAAGTAGCGTCACAAGTTATATACTCCTCCATTGATTTATAAAAAGCTCGTGGGTTGGAAAATGTTGAGCAGAGCTTGAGAATTCGAGAAGTATTAAACTTCTAATATGCATTTATTGTTTTTTTTACTATCTTATACCACTAGTGATATTGTTATTCACAGGTAAATATGATTTTTCACGAGGTTCTGAGGCTATACTCACCTGCAATCTTGCTCAGAAGAATGATTCACAAGGAAACCACAATAGGAAAGGTGCTTCTACCTGCAGGAGTGCAGATCTTAATGCCAGCACTTTTATTGCACCATGACTGCAAAATATGGGGTGATGATGCAAAGGAATTCAACCCGGAGAGGTTCAGTGAAGGAGTTTCAAAGGCAACAAATGGCCAGCTCTCGTATTTTCCATTTGGTTGGGGACCTCGTACATGCATTGCACAGAACTTCGCTATGTTGGAAGCAAAGATTGCACTGGCTATGATCTTAAAGAATTATTCTTTTGAGCTTTCTCCATCCTATGCACATGCTCCTTACATGGCCACAACACTAAAACCTCAGCATGGTGCACAGTTAATTCTGTGTAAACTATGATTACCAAAAAAGTACTTTTCTTGCATGTATACTTCTAAGGTACATAGAAACAAGGTTTCGCTATGTTCAGTGGTATGTTTGTTATATGTGTTTGACATATTGTATCATCTTAATACGTTGTATTGTTTGATACCAACTTTGGATTTATTAAGTTGGATTATATTCTTCGGTATTAAATGATATTAGAGTCGACCATGCTTCGCTGCAACTGGATTCCGGGAGGCCACCTTCTAATTTGATCGGCGTTAAAGTCGAATAAGTTGCCCCTTTTTGGAAAATACTTGCTGGTTAAGTTATTTTCATTTGTCACAACTAGAGGTTTCTTTTGACTGGAGAAAAGTCCACTCTCACTTGGGATTGGAAATTCTTTTTATTGCCCTATAAAATATCTTCTGATTTTGTGGTTCAAAGCATTTAGAATGAATTGGGCGCTTTCAGACCAGCCACTGTCATAGAAGACGAAGATTAAATTTTCTTTTCGGAGATTATTTGGAGTGAATAATGACTTTTTTCGAAGGATGGGTTTTTAAAAAGTAAAAAAAAAAAAAAAAAATATGGAATTAGGTGCAAAATTATTTTATTGGGAGAATATAGGGTTAAAAGTTAGTTTGAAGAAAATGATTTTCAAATAAGGTGAGACAAACATACCCTAAATTTATGTTTAGTTTAACTGGAAAGAAAGAAAATTCATAGGTGTAGAGACGTATTCATTTTCCATCTCTAAAGCACAAGTTTCAACGCTATACCCTCTCATATATATGCTCATATCTATGGGACGTTTCGACAGAACAATTTCCTCTTAATAGTTGCATTCATAGAAACAGTGATCTTAAGTGGACATGGAGATTCTGTATTACACAATTGGGTTGTGCGGTGCTTTTGTGTTACTGATATACACAGGGAGAATCGTAAATCTGGTTTGGTTTAGGCCGAAGAAGAAAGAAAAATGGCTGAGACAGCAAGGTCTTAAAGGAAACTCTTACAGATTCCTCTATGGAGATCTCAAAGATATCTCAATGATGATCCAAAAAGCCAAATCCAAGCCAATCAGTCTCTCAGATGATATCAAGCCAACGATCGTACCGTTCTATCTCAAAGCACTGCAGGAATATGGTATTCTTTTTAACAAGTTTCAGTGTAAATGAAAACCAAAAGTCGTGTACAAATGTCTTTGTTGCCATAACTTGCAGGTACCAACTCCTTCATATGGCTCGGGCCACGACCAGCAGTTATAATCACAGACCCTGAACTCGTAAAGGAGGCTCTATCGAAGAGTTATATCTATCAGAAGCCAAGAATCGCAAATCCACTGGGAAAGCTACTTGCACGAGGGGTATTGACCTATGAGGAAGACAAATGGGCTAAACACAGAAAAATCATCAATCCTGCTTTTCATCTAGAGAAGTTGAAGGTTTTTTCTGCCTTACACCCTTTCCTTAAAATTGTTTAATTGTTAGATATAACATTGAGATTGCTATTCGCTACTGCTTCCTACAGCTTATGCTGCCAGCTTTCTATTTGAGTTGTGATGAGATATTGAGCAAATGGGAACAAAGTCTATCTCCACAAGGATCGTTCGAGTTGGACGTGTGGCCTGAATTACAAAATTTAACTGGTGAAGCGATATCAAGAACGGCATTTGGTAGTAGCTACCAAGAAGGAAGAAGGATATTCGAACTTCAGAGTGAACAGACCGAACACACCATCAAGGCTGTGCATTCTATATATTTTCCTGCATGGAGGTAAAAAATATGTTTTTTAACTAGAAGTGAAGAAGTTTCTACCTTTTGAATTTCGCATTTAATGTGCAACCCTCGTTATTTCATAAAGATGAGTCGCCAGATGATCAATTTTTCATCTGCTCAGTTCCAATAATGTGATTCATTGTGCATAGGTTTGTGCCAACCAAGAGGAACAAAAGAATGAAGGAAATTGAGAAGGAAGTTCGAGAATCAATTAGAGATTTAATAGATAGAAGATTGAAGGCAATGAAGGTGGGGGAAGCACGTAATGGTGACTTATTGGGTATATTGTTGGAGTCCAATTTCCAAGAAATCGAACAACACGGAAACAAGAGTTTTGGAATGAGCATAGACGACATTGTAGAAGAATGCAAGCTTTTCTACGTTGCTGGACAGGAGACTACTTCTGTTTTGCTCGTCTGGACATTGGTTCTATTGAGTACACATTCAGACTGGCAGACGCGGGCTAGAGAAGAGGTCTTGCAAGTATTTGGCAGTGAAAAACCAGATTTTGATGGGTTAAATCACCTGAAAATCGTAAGTAACTTTAGGAAGCATATCATACAATAGAAATGTTTTAGACTCGCAGATTAATGTTTGTGACTGTTTCTTACGTGATATTCAATGTTCATCACAGGTTACCATGATTTTGTATGAGGTCATGAGACTCTATCCACCAGTAGCAGCTCTTGCTCGACAGATTCATAAGGATACGAGATTGGGGAAACTATTACTCCCGGCGGGAACACAAGTGTCATTACCAACAGTCTTTTTACATCATGACCACGAAGTTTGGGGAGAGGACGCAATGGAGTTTAAACCAGAGAGATTTAGTGAAGGAGTGATGAGGGCGCAAAAGAAACAAGGCTTATATTTCCCATTTGGATGGGGACCTCGGAATTGCGTTGGACAAAACTTCGCCATGTCAGAGGCAAAAATGGCAATGGCTATGATTCTACAACGCTTCTCTTTTGAGCTCTCACCGTTGTATACACACGCTCCTCACATGATTATAACTCTTCAACCTCAGCATGGAACTCACATAATTCTGCACAGGATATAGCCTAGACAAGTCATGACTTCATCCAGCTTATAATATCAGTCATTTGCATAGTTCCCTACCGGCAAAAAATATGAAATTTCGATTGTATCCGATCTTTCTGTTTGTAGGATATACCGATGGGGTTTCGTCGTCGTTATTTTTAATGTTTGTCCATATTTTTACTATGTTAATTAGATTTTGTGGGATTCACTTTTCCATATGAAATTATAAGGTTACTATTGAACAATTTGTCTTTGCATGAGCAGAAACTCACTTTGTTCTGTGAGACTTGTGGCACTTGGATTTACAGATTTTGATTATATAAAGTTATCTAGAGATTAAGAATTATTGTTACTAATCTTCGATGAACTCGTACAACGACAAGAAAATAAGGTTATTTCCGATAAAACAAAATTCCCAACAAAATCAAATTTGAGGTAGAATTTCATGTCTTACCACACCTTGACGTCATTCAAAAATTGCTTTTGATCCTTTACCCAAGAATCAGTATAAAAGGCAAATTATTCTTCGTGATACACCGTACGCAGCTAGGTTTTCATAGCACGATAGCACACGGCAAGTGCCCATTGTGACTTGTGAGCTTTAGAAACTCACTTGGCACTTGCACATTTGAAGTGCATTTCTTTCCATCATGTTAATTTGGTATCTCATCTTCTTCGAGAACACATTACCCTTCTGAAGTGTTAAAGCTTTGCAATGTGACATTTGTAGTCTTATTTAATTTGTTTCTTTTTAAAACTAAAAGCAACTTCGTCTTTCTATGTCCTCTTAACGACAATTTTAATCGAAAAAGAATAGCGATAAAATATAAATGAAGGTAAATGTTGAAGACAAACCCAACGATGTACCCTTACTCAAATACACTCCTCAAACAAGCCTATATCGACCTGTACTAAATTTAATGTATTAAATTCAATAAAATGTCTCTTCCAATTACCTCTACAGTACTTCCAAAATTTCTTCAAGAAGGAAAATGAAAATTTGAATCTAAAATGGGAACCCATATGAAGAAGAGAGAGGCCGACAGGCCGTAGACGATAAGGATTAGGCAGTAGGAAGTTTCTCATAAGTGTACACGTCAATGGTAAGCCATATGACTTATGACATTTCCCATACTTGATGGCTAAGTTTTCATGCGGCATGGCTGAGATCACTTATTTTGACTAAGTTTTCACGCGTCATGGCTTAATTCACTTATTTTGACTAAAATAGCAAGACTACTCATAAGCAGTGGCGAACCCAGCACCCGACACGGCCGGGCGTGTTGGGCTCCGCCGGAACAATGGTGGCCTCTGGGAAGAAGTCGGAGATTCACCGGCGCTCCTCGTTTTTTGGAGTTACCTCTGGTTCATCTTCTTCCTCTTCACCTTTTTTTGAATTGGGTTGTTGCACTAGCGGCCCAGCCGCGTAGCCCATCCTTATATTTTTTTTTTTAATTGGGTCATCTGAGGATGGGCGGCCTTTTTTTAAAAAAAAAATGGGAAAAATTCATGGATCAGGGATTTACTTTCATGAAATCAAAAATCAGTTCCCAATGTTTAAATTTGCAAAATTCAGATTTTTCCATGAATTAATTAATTATATTTTACAATTAATCTATTAAATTAAATATTTAATTGTAATATAATATAATCCACCCACCCCACCTCCATTGTTTCGGCGACTACTCCGGCGACCGTTTTCCGGCCGCGCTTAATTCTGGCGACTATTTTCCGGTGATCGTTGGCCGCCGCATAATTCCGATGACTACTCCAATTCCAAGGTAACAGATTAGTTTGAGGTCACAAATGAAAAAAATTTATAGGTCACAGATTTTTTATTGATCATAGGTTAAGAAAATTTGTTGGTCACAGATCATTTTATTGGTCATAGATCAAAAAAATTATGTCACATGTCACGTATTTTCAAATTTGTGGGTCACAGTTCAATAGCTAAATCACAGACACAAAAAAAACCGTCAATATTCAATAGCTAGGTCACATACACCAAAAAACATGTCCCCCCATCCCAATCCACCACCAATAATGGTCACAGATCGACCAACTAATTGGTTACATACTCAAACAGTCGTCCCCTTATCCCAATCCACCACCAATAACTGGTCACAGATCGACCAACTAGTTGGTCACAGACACTCCCATCAACTCCGTCGCAACACCACTACAACCAATGGCAGAACAATAACAAAAACGACAACCACCACCACATATCCATACAAGTTTATCACCACCACCCGAACACAAACTACCGCCATTACACACACATATCCGTACGCCACAGCCCCCACATACACAGCGCACACCCACTGTACTACCATTCTACAAAAAACAAAAAGAATTCTAAGGGACGGACGCTGCACGCACCCGAAACTCCCAAAATGTTGGTAAGGCGACACAATAGTGATGTCACCGCTGCGACACAGAGATGACATTGCTACTGTGTCGCACATCAGCGTGTCGCCACGCTGCGCATGACACAGCAGCGCAGCAACGTCCCGCTGCTATGTCGCGTAGCAACGATGTTGTTGCTTCGCGTAGCAGATCTGGGAGGAAGAAAGGGACGAAACAGGAGGGAGGGGGAGGAGAGAAAGGACGAGACGGGAGGGTGGGAGAGGAGACCCAGATCTGAGAAGGAGGGAGGAGGCGGTGGCAATGGTGGGGGTGAGAGGGAAGAGAAATGAAATAGATTAAGGTTTGGATAGAATTTTATAGTTAAAATAAAGTTGATGGGTGTAGGTAGTAGATTGGGTATATAGATTAATTTAATTTTAAATATTATTATTAATATTAATTGTGAAATTAAAACCTGATTTTTTATTAAATAAAGTAAAAACCTGATTTTTTAAAAGTCAAAACTAAACACCTGATTTAGTATAATTTGTAATTGGGTTGGGCCATTTGTTTGGCAGCCAAATCCTTAATTATATATAGGTCTAGCCCAAGTGCCCAACCTATTTTCCCCTAATTCAATTAAACCAAAATTGGTTCCAGCTTGCCCAGCAATTTCGATTTCCACATGTTCGCGACTCTGTTGATGAATCATCAGTTCATCACCACCACCGACTGCCAGTCTAGATGCCAATCTTGCCTGTGAACAAGCCCGTCTTCCTAACTTCCTGACTTTACGACGTCAACGTGCCCGTGAGTTTTCTATTTTGTTTTGTTTTGTTTTTGGTATTATTTTCTATTTATGAGTTATGAAATCATGATTTATGATAGTTTTTAGTGTTGTTTCATGTATGATTTATGAATTGAAATGAGGAAATTGCTTTTTTTTTTTTAAAAATCTTCGATTATTCTTTAATAAATAATAGGCTCCAATTAGAAAATAATAAACTAGGAAAGAATAGGGAATCTTTAAGACTTCTTAACTCAAAAAAAGACGTTTTCACAGTAAACAACAAAGAGTTCTACCTATCTTTACCCCCTGTAAATTTGGAATTGGGGAAAATTAAAATTGTAATTAGAATTGATATTGATATTGATATTGAAATTCGGAATTGGATTTGGAATTGGGGAAAAATAAAATTGGATTTCGAATTGAATTTGAAATTAGATTTGGAATTGGAATTATGAATGTTGGCACTTTTCACTTTCGGTTAACTGATTTTGATTTGAAATGAGAAATTAGTTGTATGAGATTATGAGAAACGAGTTCATTGATTTATGTTGCACACTTGCAATTGTAGATTATGGAACGACTTTCTCAACTGAAACAGAAGTCCATACATGTTTCTTCTAGTTCTAGTGGTGCATTCAGTCCCGCCACTACTTCTAGTTGAACAGCCGATGTGTTAAATAACACGAAAAAGTTTCGAGCTCAATTTAATTCGGATGATCGTGTATATCATCCAGGGAAACGCCTTTCCATTGAGTCATATGATCCTAATATCAGAGATGATTTTAGGATATCATACTAAGAGAAAGTCCTTGTCAACCACATGGACATAACTTTCCAAGAAGACAGATGGGAAGTGATAACAGGTGTTTTCGAAAAGAATGGTTCGCTGAATTTGATTGGTTGGAGTATAGTGTAGAAAAGGATGCGGCATATTGTTTTTATTGCTACTTGTTCAAACCGGATAGAGGGTCAAGGGGGTGGACATATATTCACTAAGATCGACTTTAGGGATTGGAAGCATAAAAAGATATTGAAAGATCATATCGGTCTCTTTGATAGTGCTCATAATCAAGTTTTCGCAAATTGTACCAACTTAATGAATCAAAAGCAAAGTATCTCTTACGTTATTTCCAACCAAAGTAGTAGTCAACAAAAAAATTATAGGACGAGATTAACTATAGTGCTAGATTGTACTAGATTCCTCTTGATGCAAGAATTGACATTTTGTGGTCACGATGAATTCAAAGAGTCTCTTAATAGAGGAAATTTAATTGAGCTGCTAGACTAGTATGCAACTTATTGTGAGAAAGTTAAACAATTAGTATTCAGTAATGCTCCTAGAAATGACCAAATGAGAGTTAAACAAGTAGTATTCAGTATTGAATAATTTTTAATATTATATAATTAAATAATTTTTAGTGCTTTTATATATATATTGAATAATTTTTAATATTATATAATTAAATATTAATAAACAACATCGTTCTTGTGATTGCTGATTGTTGACGTTGATCGGTCAACATCCGTTCGGACTGAACTTCAATATTGGGTCCGTCACTGTTCATAAGCCCCAACTTGGCCTTGTCAATTTATAATGCATTTTTTCTCTCTTTTGTAACCACCAATTCTCCAATAAAATAATATTAAACATATACAATTTTTTTTAATCACACATTCTTCAAATAAAAAAATACTAATAAAAAAATGTATACCATCAAATGGAGCACATACGAAAATATCATGTGTTTTTTGAGGGTCCCGCCACTATTATTCGTCCTATAATCTTACAAGATAAATTTTAATGTTCCGTACCTAACTGATATTTTAATGTGTAATTTGTAACCTAGCATCACAATTTAATTGCATTAATCAAACTTATGTCTTTTGATTTCTTTTTCACATTCTTATTCTCAATTTTATTTAATTACTACAATCGTTTCTTAATGATGGTTTATGTTCAAATATTATATTACATGTTTTGAAATGATGGCAAATATTTTGTCTCATCTTTGTATTTGTTGTAATTTTGTTTATTTAAAATTTTTAAAGGGTAAATAATTTTTTTTTTTTTTTGTCTTCTTAAAATGCTTCTTTTTCTTTAAATGAAAATCTATATTAGAGAAAAAAAATGTACTAATTAGTAATTAATAGAATGTTGAATATATACTAATGCAAAAAAAAAAAAAAAAAAAGAATGAAAGTTGAGAATATAAGTGCAATACTAAGAAAAGGTTGCCGACTATTAGTGCAATTGAAAGGGATGTTACAAAAGAAAGATTATTATATTCGCATCAATTTTTGTTAATTGCGCTACATTTTATTGCCATAAAGTTTCTCAACTTTTACTCGTTTTCACATTTCTGGCAATCTTGTTATTAATTTTTAATTAATTAGCTCATTTTGCCACTAATGATAGTTTTAACCAAATATTATGTTAGTGTGTGAAAATATTTTGTCGATTTTTATTTTATTTTTTATTTATCTTGTTTATTTAATAACACGAGGGACAAATAAGTCATTTTACTTCCCATAATAGACTTTCGATCGTTACTCAAAGGTATGATGCGCTACAACTCCTAACCACTCACCATCTTTGTGTAGATGTTAGTGCAAAGGTGGATTGTTGCTGGTAGCTACAATTGTGTGGTGAGCTATAGATTGTCTATTTTTATACGGTGCAAGGGAAATCTTGTCTTTTCTCGCCCTTTTAAATGGGTTTTGGATGGGATCCGCTAATATAGTTGAATTGCACTAGTTAATGAAAGATTGAGGTTAAAAAGTGTTGTGTTTATTCTATCGCAAGTGTACGATATCGTAATAAATAATATAGTGGACCTTTGAGTTCAGATTATTGTTCCCACGATGACTATACTTTAGAACTTAAGTAGATTTTTCTAACTCCTATTTGATGAAATTAAAAAAAAGATTTATGCGTCGATGTGATTTTTTGATGGAAACAATTTAACTTAATTAAAATGCACATAAAGATTGGTTGATATTTCAAATAATGGATGGAAATTAGGGACGAACAGTTTCACCTATTGATCACCTTTAAATCTTAATTCAAGATTCAAGATCCTAATTTAGTGTTCGATCGAATTCTTCTATGGTATTCAATTTACCACTCTCGAGTTCTCATTGAGCTTATTTAACTATTTCAATCTCATATCTCTATGCGAATCTATCTTAGTCAAACGAAATATTAGTACTAAGAATTCATATATTATCGCAATATTTAGTATATGTTTCTTCACACATTATACTAAATTATCGAATTTTACTAATGGTCTAAATCGATTCATAAAAGATTCACAAAAGTCATCAAATTAGTGATCAAATAATTTAATACATTAAACTCAGAGTAAAATCAACACATGAACGATAAAATACCATGAATCTTGAATAAAAGACATAAAAGTTTTCAAATAGATTACATCGTTCGTCCTAATATAAAATTTAGCTATTCATCCTAAATGAAAAAGAAAAACTAAAAGTTGTTATTGAATATATCATCGGATTTTGAATATAGATGTAGCAAAAGAAATAAAACTTGCACCAAAATCTTCTTCTTCTTTTTCCAATCAATGCTTCAAACTTGAATTCCTTGATGTTTTCCTCCTTTGAATTGTTCTCTTAATCTTTAGTTGTATATTTGTTTTGTCAATGTGTATATATATAGGTTTAATTTGGCTCGCTAATTAAAATTTTCAACGCAAGTCTATTGAGACTCATTTAACTTGAACCCATTCAATGTAAAATTTCTCTCAAAGGTTTCATTTTTTGATTTTGCTATTTTTCGTCATTTTTGCATTCTTTTTTCTAATTTTTCGTTAAATATAAAATTTTATCTACAAAATACAATATAACATAAATTAGGTAGAATTATATCCAAAAGATAATAAAATATCATGATTTAGAATCTCAAACAAGTGTAAAAACTACACTTATCAAAAAGTTATCAAATTAAGGTTCACGACATAAGTGCAACCCTCATGTCCTCTCTAAATCCTTAGAAAGGCAATCATTTAAAGATGTTAGTGAATCTCTCTCTAAAAATGCACTCATCAACAAAAACGCTACACCCCCATTTGATTTAGTTAAATAATAAGATTTTTCAGTAAATTTTAATAAAAATTGATTGATTGAGTGATTAAGAACTTGTAGATCCCAAGAAATGTATAATTAAAATTAAAGATTGATTTCGATATGAATATTAATCAAAAAATTTAGATCAATCAAACTATCACATTTTATTATTTTTATATTCTAGTATAGAGACACTGTTACGCTAATCTAATTTGATCATCAAAGTCCAATCGTCAATATCAAAGAATAAAAACAGCTTATGTCAATTCGATCGTCCCCACGTTATATTGACCAAAAATTTGAAGAATCCATGCGAAAATAGGGGTCACACGCATGCCAAGACCCCAATATTTTTTTGGCAATAATACTTGCTGGCTAAGTTTCTTTGGAACCCCTTGGGGTAGATTGTAATGTTCTTTTGAATATGATTTTTGCTTTAACTTTTGTTACACTTCGACATCAAGCCTCCCATGTGACCTACTTGGCGTCCCACGAGGATTGCAGCTGACCCACCGAAGGCCCCTTTGCCGAAGCTATGTGGCATCTCACGTGAAGCGCATATGACCTACCAAAGTCCACTAAATCTGAAGCACCGAAGTTGGCCTTCAATGATACGGTTCCATGGAATAGACCTTTCGAAATCCGTTTTGGACCTATCAAAGCTGCTTTTTTTGAAATTGCAAGGCTCAACGTACAATCCAAAGCTCAATAAAGACAGGTAACGACCCACGTTTGAAAATTTTGAATTTATGAAATCCTTTTGGAACAATTGATTGGATTTTGTAATGAATAAAAATGTCAAAGTTTTGTCAGTGTAGGTTATAAGGTAACTGCTATCTTTTTGGGAACATTTAATGTGCTATAGGCTAGTGGAGTCAAAATTAATATCTAGAATAAGATGCTTTGATTAAAAAGATAAGGTCACGTGTCCCCCGTCCAATGGTTACTATTTCACATGTAATACTATAAATATGCCACTTTGTGTTATTTGGGGGATAATGCTAATATATCAACTACAAGCTATGCACTCTCTCCTTCTTTGTTTGATCTTTTATTGCTAAAGTTGATGTTTGATTTTGATTTTGATTTTTAGTTTGGTTTTTGTTGATCGTTCTTTATTGTGCAAGGCGCTCAGATATATTTGTTTCGTGTTATAAAACTTCGCTCATTTTCAAATCGGAGATATTAATGACTAGTAATATATCTACGCGTGTTGGAATTAAATTGCGACATTGCGTGGACATGAGCGGGCCCAATATTTGCTATCCATGTCAATGATACAAAAAACGAGGTCAACAACTTTTATTAAGTCCATGTTTAATCTATTTTAACTAACCCATTCCATCTATTAGGTCAACAACTTTTAACTAATCCATTTCATCTATTTTTATCAAAATATACTAAAAATCTGATTTTGACCTAAACCAAATAGGGGCTAAATTATGCAAAATGATGGTAGCTTCTTTTATTGTAAAGTTGATGGTTATTGTCTATAATGATGAAGATGGTGTGGTGTCTAAATGAATTCGTAATCCTCGTCAACTTTGCGACTTCGTCAAAAATACTTGTAGCATGTTTGTCAAACTTTATAATTACTTATAATCTAGTCAAGTTCTATTTTTTTCACATGTTGAATAAAATTCACAACTTTTATCCATTTTCAAATATACATTTCTTGGGACCTACTGCTATTTATAAACAATTATAAAGTTTGACATGGTTCAAAACCATACAACATACTAAATTTAGTAAAACATTCAGCGCCTGTTTGATGCATTTTAAAATCATATTTTTAATGGAGACATCTCTCTTCTTTTTTCTAAAACTGAAAAATAGTGGAGACATTTCTCTTCTTTTTTCTAAAAGTCATCATTTTTTCCAGAAAGTTAGAAGACAAGTATGCATATACAAAGTGACTTTTCACCACAGTTTCCAGTTACTACCTTTATATATTCATGCAGTATTGCAGTACACAGGTGTAGAGGGAGACTTGTAATTGAGCAGTGTATTGTAGGTGTACATGGAGATTCTGTACTACACAATTTATGGGTGTTGTGCTTCTGTGTTGCTGATATACACATTGAGGTTTCTAAACTGGATTTGGTTTAGGCCTGAGAAGGTGGAAAAATGCCTACGACGATAAGGTTTGAATGGAAACTCCTATAGATTCCTTTACAGTGATCTGAAAGATTTGATGAGTATGATCCACAAAACCAAATCAAAGCCAATCAATATCTCTGATGATATCAAGCCAAGAATCATACCCTTATACCTCAAGACACTGCAGGAATATGGTATATATATTTATTAAATTTTAGTTCTTGTTATTTTAGAGAAAAGAAAGTAGAGGAGAAACAAGTTTAGCTCAGTTGATCTTCTAGCATGACTGGAAATTCTATAACACAATTTGTTACAAGCTTATTTAAAGGGTATAGTAATAGGATTTTTTTTTTTTTAATCCACAACATGGCCAGTTAAACCGGTTTCATGTGAGCAATTAATTAACCTTAATACCAATATCTTTAGAATTCATGATTTTCACATATAAATTTAATTGATCAAGAAACATTCATTGATCCATAGCAATAATTAAAAGATTTAAACCAGCAAAAGAGAAACTAGTAAAGTCAAGAAATCGTTCTCTCTGTCTTCTCCTGTAATTGAATATTTTAATTTGATGGGTTTTATTCATGTTTATGGGCAGAGAGACATTTTTATTGGCCATAAAAAACTACACATGATAGTTATAACACTGTCACTTCTCAATGAGCCAATATGATTTTAATAATAATAAACCACTTTAATTAATTTATTAATAATACTACTTCGGCCACATTAATTGGTCTTACATTTCCAACTTGGCTATGGCCTCTTGACGGATTGTATCAAGAGGTAAAAAGACCTTTAACTTCGATAGTTTTCTGGGGGTATTGCAGAGCTGCTCTTACTTCTTGATTTATCCCCTCTTTTGCATCTACATCTTGTTCGCATCTCTAATCTAAACTTGAATCCGCAGGTAGAGATCCACTTCTTTTATGATTGATCTTCTCAATTCTTAAGTTTCCGATTATAGACAAGATGGAAATAGATTGGTCGATGAAAACTGGTTATTCATTTGGAATCTAATCCAAAGAAATTAGTGTAAATAACCCAAAAGTATTATCATTCGAAGTGTTCTAACTTTCAACTTAAATTCTCTTCTCTTCTGTCAATTAGGCGTGCAGATTCTAACTTGTAGCCTCAAACCATTTTTCCTAAATATGCTATTCTCTTCTGAAAATCTTGATTTCATTTTATTCTTGTTGCCATAACATGCAGGTAACAACTCCTTCGTATGGATTGGACCAAGACCATCAGTTATAATCACGGACCCAGAGCTCGTAAAGGAGGTCCTAACTAAGAATTATATTATATATATACCAGAAGCCACAAATCATGAATCCACTGGCCAAGATGATTTCGCAAGGAGTAGTGACCTACGACGGAGATAAGTGGGCCAAGAACAGAAAAATCATTAGCCCTGCTTTCCATTTTGAGAAGTTAAAGGTTTTCGCTATCTTATACAAAGTGCTTAAATGTGAAAGACAACTTATTTCTGATGATATTGATTGTTCACCCCTGCTTCCTTCAGCTTATGATGCCAGCTTTTATTTGAGTTGCGACAAGAATTTGGGCAAATGGGAACGAAATCTGTCTCCTGGAGAATCACTCGAATTGGACGTGTGGCCTTATCTACAAAATTTATCCAGTGATGCAATATCAAGAACGTCATTTGGCAGTAGCTACCAAGAAGTAAGAAGGATATTTTACCTTCAGAGAGAACAGGCTGAACACCTCCTCAAAGCTGCTCGGTCAATCTATATTCCTGGATGGAGGTAACATAATATGTTTCTACCCTTACGAAATTAGTACTAAATTAATCCTCATTTTTTCTCCCAGAGATGATTATTCAGAAGAACAATTTTCATCTGCTCAGCTCTGTCTACGTGGTTCCCGACTTACCCTCTGGAGTGATATTCCTTGTGTACAGGTTTGTGCCGACTAAGATGAACAAAAGAATGAAGAAAAATGAAAACGACATTCAAGCATCAATTAGGGATATTATCGATAGAAGGGTGAAGGCAATGAAGGCGGGGGAAATGCATAATGATGACTTATTGGGCATATTGTTGGAATCCAATTTTAAAGAAATCAAACAACATGGAAACAAGGGTTCTGGAATGAGAATGGACAAAGTTGTTGAAGAATGCAAGTTGTTCTATTTTGCTGGACAGGATACCACTTCTATGTTGCTTGTCTGGACATTGGTTTTATCGAGTACTCATTCAGACTAACAGACACGTGCTAGAGAAGAGGTCTTGCACGTATTTGGTAGCAAAAAGCCAGATTTCAACGAATTAAATCACTTGAAAATCGTAAATAATTTTCATTTAAAAATGACATTATGATGGAAACACTCTTTATAGCCCATTATGCTCTCGAAAATGAATAGGTGAATTATTCAAACATTAGAACTTGCTGATCGTTGGAATAGTATATAATAGAGTAGATTTTTAACTCGGCTAAGCCAAATGAAGATACGTGACTCATTTATACCCTGTTTTATAACTCTTATGAGATCTTCATCACAGGTTACCATGGTTTTACATGAGGTCATGAGATTGTATCCACCACTAGTTGCTGTTAATCATATAGTTCATGAAGAAACAAGACTGGGGAAACTATTGCTCCCAGCCGGGAGCCCGGGACTCACATTTCACTGATAACAGTCTTATTACATCATAACCACAAAATTTGGGGAGAGGATGCAATGGAATTCAAACCAGAGAGATTTAGTGAAGGAGTGTCTAATGCACAGAAGAAACAAGGATTATATTTCCCATTTGGGTGGGGACCTAGGATATGTATCGGACAAACTTTCGCCATGATATAGGCAAAAATGGTGATGGCCATTACAACGTTTCTCTTTTGAGCTCTTACCATCCTATACGCATGCTCCTCACTCGGTTATAACTATTCAATCTCAGCACGGGGCTCACCTAATTCTGCACAGGATATAGCCCGGATAAGTCAAAAATTATCAAGTGTATATCATTCGCATAGCCCCTTACTTCTCATGATTTCTAAGTTTATAATAGTTAAAATTTCATTGGCTTCAAGTAAGACAGATCTTTTTCCCTGTAAACTATTTTGGGCTATGAAGCATGAACAGTACTTCTACTAGGATGACGTGTTCATGTCCGACACGTGTTATGTCATGTTGGTACACGCGCCAGATGCTTCATGACATGTGTTCAACCTGCAATCTGGCATGTCGTATTTTTCATGTAGTGTTTAAATTTCCGACACTTGAAGGATACAACAAAAATCAAAACTAAAAACAGCATTGATTTTTTAAAAATTTAAAAAGTATATGAAAAAAAAAAGATACAATATATAAATGCAAATTTTTAAGTATTTAAATTTAATTCTGTTCTGGATAAAGATATGGGAATTTCTATTTGGATAAATAATAGTCATTGGAATGGTCTTATACTCACAGTATTAGACAATACAACATTAAGATTTTAATTTCTTCTCCTTTCTTAATATTGTCTAGTGTGCATTACCTAATATGCATTCTGATGTATAAATTTTATGTTTAGAAATTGATTTAGAAAATAGAAATTACTGTTACTAATCTTTAATAAACCAAGACAACGATCCAAACATCCATTGAAACCATGTACAAGACAACATTCCATGTAGGTCTAGCACATCAGATAAACACAAAAAAGAAAGAAAGGTGAGAGGATTACAACTTGATTTTAGAAGATTAAAAAAAAAAAAAAGAGAGAGAGAAGTATAGGTGCTAGTTAGGATCGCCTAAATTGTAAACTGAAGTTCGCCAGATTGCTTTGATGCAATTTGGAACCTGTTGAATTGTAGTGTGGAGAACAAGAACAAATCAAGTTATATATCGATAAATTGCTGTAGTACTGAATGCAAACTAGAATTGGAATTACAAATTTGAATAAAAGAGGCAGATCTCTCAAATATTTCCAATTTTAATGTTCATTCAGTACTACAGCAATCATCAAGTATACATTGATTTGATCTTGTTCTCTATAATACCAGAAATTTCAAATACACTTTACGTTTCAATTCAGCAATTCACAATACAAATCATGAACAGCAGCTTCCAAATCCCATCCAAGCAATCTAGTGAACTGTCCAATCTTAAAAAATCATCTAAACTAGACTAGAAATTTGCTGAACCAGCCTGGAAATAGGCTGAAATAGTTTGGAAATAAGCTGAAACAGTCTAAGATATAGAAAAAAAAAAAAACTCCATTTTCTGTAGAATAGAATTCCACCATAAAACAGTTGGTAAGAAGTGAAAGTTTTAAATTACCAAATATTTAGACCCAACGTGCAAAATTATACAATTAAAAGAGGAGATTTATCCCATAATATGTCCCATTGACATGATTGCTCATTTTCGCACATGGAATTACTTGTTTAAGCTCGTGGGCTTTGATAGTAGGCATTGGCGGACCTGCAGTGGGGCACGTGCCCCACTAGGTTTTTTTTTTTTTTTTTCTTTCTTTCTTTCTTAAGTTCATGTTTGGTATCGATTGAAATCTAAATTTTAATCTAAATCAAAATTAACAATAAATTTTAATAATATATTTCATAGAATCCATAATTGTTTTAACTTTTATCAAAATTTACTACAAATTTGATTTTAATTTCTACCAAATAGGGGCAAAATCACAATAAATTTGAATTTCGATAACATGCTAGTTTTAAAAATTCACTGACGATTGTACGCTAATCAAATCTACAAATTGTTTATGTAATCTCAAAGCTTATTTCGATAACTACATGATGGGTATATCGAATAGTTCAAATAGATATCGAAAATAGTTAAAAATACGTTAAATGTGAGTCTTAAAGAAAAACGTCTTACTAGCATTTTTAAAAAAAAATCAATTATTTCATAACATTTACTATTTTTGTGATACACTTCAATGTAATTTTCATCATTTTATTAGGAAATTTTATATAAAATATGACATCAAAAATTTTCGAAATTTTACATCCGAAAAACTCACATCCCATGTAAATTTTCGAATGCAAAATTACATGGGATATGATTTTTTTTACGTAAATTTTCGAGTGTAAAATTTATCCCAATTTCTTTGCAAGTTCGAGTGTGCCCTCCTAACTTTTATCTTCTGCGTCCGCCCCTGATAGTAGGATTCTTGTTCCATCTTAAGAGGTCAGTCGATCAAGAGATGTATCCTAACCACTATATGTTGGTTAATAATTTTATATCTAACTGACATAGGATTTACCCCTTAACATTGTGCGCACGCTCCTTGAACAATCGTAACCCGACCGTCAACCTCAATGCAGTGAAATGTTATTTCAGCATAAACATTTTTTTTGGATTTGAAGTCATTGATCATATAAGGGCTTCCATTGCTTTCCATGCTTTGTAATTATCAAAAAAAGTAAGGGTTCGTTTGATTGCAATAGTGGAATTTAGGTGGAAAGAAAATAAATTCTAGGAAATTGAATTGCCTATAATTATTTTTCTAGGAATTGTTAATTAATTGTGTTTGATTCGTATAATTTTTTATCTGAAAAATGTTGAATTTTTGAATTTTTTGATGTTCGTTTGACTTTGCAAAAAAGAAAAAAAAGGTGGAAAACCATTTTCCAACCACTTTGGTGGGAAAACAAGGAAAAGGGGGTCACGTGGGGGGTTGGGGGAAAATTTTGACTATCAAACACCAAATCAGTTGAAACTTGAGAAAATAGAATGAATCAAACAGGGCCTAAATGTCTTATAAGCTTAGAGACAAAATTACACTTGTCGCTAAATTAAAATTCTCATATTATTTTCTTAAGTTTTGAGTTTATATCTATTAGAGATCCTCGATTACAAGCTCGAATACGGAGTAAATCATTTATTTTTCAATCAATTTGCCTTGGATTAAAAGTTTCAAGCCAGATAAAGAATCTCACTGTTGGTCGAGTATCTTGATTCATGACAAGAAAATATAAAAACAAAATTTTACGAAAAGAATTATCTCAACCTAGATCGAGAATCTTGACCCATGGAGACCTCGATCAATAATCTCGTGAAATAAAATATATAGTTGGTAAAGTAATGATGTGCAACCTTAAAAAATAATTAATTTTTATTCTATGCACAAAAATACTTTTATATTCTATATTGGACCGGCGTCAGGACTCCACTAAATAAATTTATAATGATATCTGTAAAGGGGAAAAGAAATTTCTCATAATTTTTTTTTTCTTAACATTATAAAAAAGAGTTAATTTCACAAATGGTCATTGAAGTTATAGCAAAATAACAAAATGGTCACTGAAGTTCGAAACTTGCATAAACGATCACTCAACTTTCAAGCACTTTCAAAAATGGTCATCGAGGTAAGTTTTTGGACTTTTTTATTCTAATTGAAACCTAAATTAACAAAACACGGCCCCTTAAAAATTGGAGGACCTGAAGTGAAATTTCCTTTTTTATATAAATTAAAGTCTTCAACTGTTCATCTTCGTCCCCACCCCACACCACCCCACAAAAAATCAACCACCATCCGTCGCCACATCTCCCATCACGACCACGACCACCATCCCGCCACCACCGGCCCATATCCCAAATCCATTACAAGAATCAACCCGATTCCAAAACCAACAAAGATTCAACCTTCTTTATACCAGGACTCTTTATTCTTCTGTAAATCTAGAAAACAGTGATTTCAACTGCACTCACGATCTTGATTCACCAACCCAACAAAAACCTACAAAAAAATCGCGTCTTTTGACGCTTTGAGCATAAAAAATGGTGCATTTCACTTTTGCCAGTAATTCAAAATAGATTATGTTCAGCTTCTCCGTCAGAATCATTTTGCCAGTAATTCAAATCCACTCCTTGTTGTTTCCACTTTTGCTTTGCCATTTGAGTTCCCCTCCTTGATGGCACCACAACAATCTGAGCGCAAACCATCCACAATTGTTTTAGTGAGAACATTTTTTGGGATAAAGTTTGTGATTTTTCTCTTGGATTTTCTGATTTATTGGATTTTAATCGTGTCATTTTGGTAAATTTGGGATATTATTACAGGTCAAACCCGGGTTGACCATGAGGTCCATGAATGAGAAGATAGTAGCAATGACTTCAGAGAAAACCCAGTAGGTCGGTGGTGGTGGGATGGTGGTCGTGGTGGGAGAAGATGCACAGCCCTTCTCTTGACAGCCGTAACATCAAGTTCGGATTTGGGGCGTGGGGTTATTTCAATTGAGGACTTTAATATATATATATAAAGGAATTACACTTCAGGTTCTCCAATTTTGAAGGGGCCTCGTTTTGTTAATTTAGGTTTCAATTAGAACAAAAAAGTCAAAAAACTTACCTCAGTGACCATTTTTGAAAGTGCCTGAAAGTTGAGTGACCGTTTATACAAGTTTCGAACTTTAGTGACCATTTTGTTATTTTACTATAACTTCAATAACCATTTGTGAAATTAACCCTTATAAAAAATATTTTTTACAAGTAAAAAGATGAATTGGGCCCTGGGTGGCTTGGCTTGTATGTTTTTTCATGCGTCACGGCATAACTCACCTATTTTGGACGTTTACTTGACTGAAATAGCAAATGCAACTACCAGCATCCTGTAACTATTAAAAGCCATGATGAATACAACTGACACTCTTCAAGAAAATGAGGACTAAAGGAATTCAATAGATTTCATTTTTTTATGCTTAAACAAGAAATTTCAATAGGCATGGAGATTCTGTACTACTCAATTGGTGTGTGTTGTGCTTTTGTTTTACTGATGTACACATGGAGGTTACTGAATTGGGTTTGGTTTACGCCAAAGAAGATGGAAAAGTTGCTGAGAAAGCAAGGTCTCAATGGAAACTCCTACAGATTCCTCTGTGGTGATTTGAAGGATTTGAAAAGTATGATACAAAAAGCCAAATCAAAACCAATCAATCTTTCAGATGACATCAAGCCAAGAGTCATACCCTTAATCCTCAAAACACTACAGGAATATGGTATATTTTATTAAATTTTAGATTCTTGTTATTGCCTGGTATATGTTTGTATAAAGTTCTCTATCACCTTCCCTATAGAAAAGAAACAAATTTAGCCCGTTTAGGCTTCTAGCTTGATTGGAAAATCTATCACCTAAATTTGTTACTTTATTTCAAGGGATGTAATTAGATTTATTTTTGTCCATGACATGACCAATTAAGCTGCTTTTCCACTTGGCTAGGTCCTTTTGACGGATTGTATCAAAAGATATAGACAGACCTTTAACTTTCATAGGTCAGGTTTAACTGTTTTCTATTCTATAATTTTTCAAATGATGAACTCCAAGTAGGCAAGAGAGGTGTAAATGAATATTTATAGCAAATCAGTGTAGAAGCCTTTTGGCTTGTGAGTTTACCTTCCGGGTAAATTTTGTTTTGCGAATGTAGCATGTAAGGCTCAAAATAGAAGATTCATACCAAAGCCAAAGGGAGCTGCTGTGGCAGTTAAAGATGGAGCTTTAGGGCTTATCGGGGTTGTAGTTTTACTACGTCTTTCTTTTGGCTATCAAAAGGATAATAGTACGAGACTTTTTCAGAACAGTAGTTTTTTGGGGGTAACGCAGAGCTGCTTTTACTTTTTGATTTATCTCCATCTTTGTCCTCTACTTCTTCGTTCTCTTGTCTAAACTTGAATCTGAAAAGAGATAACCATTTCTTTTGTGATTGATCTTGTCCTTTCAAGAGTTGCCAATCATTTACAAGACAGAAACAGAGTGGTTGATACGAATCCAAAGAAATTTGTGTTGATAATTATCCAAAGGTTGTGTTCAACAAACTGATAGAGGCAATTTCTCTAAGACTTCATATAGAGTAGACTAAAAACTGGATTGAATAGCCATTTGAACAAAATAAATGCATGGAATGATTGGGATGCTCAAAAGTTGTGTTCAAACACATGCATCTCATGTAACTCATCCACACAAACATGTATATTCATGTTCTTTGTCTTTGTCTTTGCCGCCATCAGCAATTTAATTGAGGACAATAAGCATGTCAGTTCAAAATTTATCTGTTCAAACTTGAAGTTGTTTCTCACAGTTCCATTTGTTTGCACTCCGGAAACATATACGAATTGTGAAAAATATTATAAATTGTATATAATAAACTCGTTTCTATTACAAAGTAAAGACCATATTTATAGGGCTATAAATAAGTCTAAAAGGAAAGATTGCATAATAATTATACAATCAACTATTAAGGAAAATAATCATACACTATTGAAAAAATATCATAGAGATTATTCTTTCTATATCTTTAACACCCTCCCTCAAACTCAATATAGTGTAGCATCAATCAAATTGAGTTTGAAAGCTAAATCGATTCAATCAAATCTTCAAAATTGCTTGTGTCAACCAAGCCGAACAAATAACTCAAAGTTGATGATAATGAAAAATCATCATCCACCGAATAAATAACTTAAAGTTGATGATAATGAAAAATCATCATCCACCAATCTAACCAAACCATCACCTAGACTTGAAAGAGAAATCAAATGATAGTCAATCATAATACGGGTTGGAGAGGAAGAAGGAACACCCATATTTGCAAGTAACCAACACATCCACTACTAAACCAAAGGGATGCAAATTTCATATCCAAATTAATTGGATGCAAATTTCAAATTCCAGCTCGACAAATACCAAATGAATTGGACGCAAATTTCAAATTCCAACTCGACAAATATCAAATTAACTGGATGCAAATTTCAAATTTCGGATACACCAAACCAACATCAAATCAAATTCTAGATGAACTGGACATATACTAAACGAAATTTCAGATGAACTGGACATATACTAAACCAAATTCCAAATAAACTGGACCAAATTTCAGATTACCAAAAGCTGAAAAAACTCCAAACAAACTTAAGAGAAGAAAATGCCCAACTTTGAACAAAAAAGAATAGAAAAGAAAAACAACATTGATAGTTGGACGAGCGGCTTAAGGCTGCTTGCCGGAAACGAAATTCAAAGGTTAATCTGTTTAGGATCGAAACTGCTTTGATGCCATGTGAAAAATATTATAAATTGTATATAATAAACTTGTTTCTATTACAAAATAAAAGACCCTATTTATAGGACTATAAATAACTCTAAAATGAAAGATTGCATAATAATTATAAAATCAACTAATAAGGAAAATAATCATACATTATTGGAAAAATATCATAGAGATTATTCTTTTCATATCTTCAACACGAATATTGTGCCGCAAAATG
The DNA here is from genome assembly GCA_019097785.1 of Fraxinus excelsior. Taxonomy (NCBI): domain Eukaryota; kingdom Viridiplantae; phylum Streptophyta; class Magnoliopsida; order Lamiales; family Oleaceae; genus Fraxinus; species Fraxinus excelsior. The sequence continues at coordinate 44,643,902 of CM032625.1, read as the reverse complement.
ATAGAAAAATTGTAAGAGTTACAGTTATAAGGTGGGCTTAGGACTGAGGTTAATTGTATGCAGCACGAGCAATTCTTTTATATGATTACATGAATAATATCTACACAGTGAACGTAACTTCAGTAATGTGTGGATACTTATCTTGTTTGTTCGAAGATGTCTGCATACATCCAAAAGTAGTGATATTAAAGGCGCAGAGGATGGTTGTTCTATTTTTTAGATTCAAGAGTATGTGGTCGTCTCAATTAATAACTGGCAGCTGAATTAGGAGTGGTACTTAGAATGGTCCAAGATTCTACATCAAGATTTTGGATTTTGTATGTCCGTCTATTTTTAATGTTTCATGTTGTAGGGAAAAATATTGACTACCATTTGAATTGTTGTAATTATAAAATTAGACTATTTTCTTTTCTGTCCATTAGTTGCACACATTATAATTTGTATCCACATACCAGTTTTCCTAAATAAACTACTCTCTTCTGAAAAACTAGATTTTATTTTATCCTTGTTCCATAACTTGCAGGTATCAATTCCTTCATATGGCTTGGGCCAAGATCATCGGTCATAGTCACGGACCCTGAACTTGTAAAGGATGTCCTAACTAAAAATTATATATACCAGAAAGTAAAAAACATGAATCCGCTGACCAAACTGCTTGCACAAGGAGTAGTGAGCTATGATGCAGACAAATGGGACAAACACAGAAAAATTATCAACCCTGCTTTTTATTTGGAGAAGTTGAAGGTTTTATCAAGCTCAAATGTGAAAGTTACCTAAATCCTGCTTGGAAGAGATTTTGAAGAATAGATTTTGTGAAAATTGATTTTTTTTGGAGAATGTGTGGTTAAGAATTAGGGAAAGTTATGAATCCACATGTAAAGTTATTTTATTGGGAAAATGTGTGGTTGAAAATGAGTTTGAATAAAATGGGTTCTAGAAAATGAGGGTCAAACAGGGATTTAATTTGAATATTTTATGGAACATACTAACAAGCTAACTATACATGAAAGATAAGATTTATTTGTTTTGGTAATTAAAAATTCTTACTTTCTTAAGAAATAAAAGATTCATTCTAAAAAATAACATATTGCTTTTCATCCCCGCTTCCTACAGCTTATGATGCCCGCTTTTTATTTGAGTTCTGATGATATTTTGAGCAAATGGGAACAGAGTCTGTCTCCAGGAGGATCAGGGGAATTGGATGTGTGGCCTTATCTACAAAATTTAACTAGTGATGCAATATCAAGAACGTCATTTGGTAGTAGCTACATAGAAGGAAGAAGAATATTTGAACTTCAGAGAGAACAGGCTGAACACTTCACTAAGGCTGTCCAGTCGATCTATATTCCTGGATGGAGGTAACAAAACTTGTTTCTGACTAGTATAAAAGAAATATGTGGTTCTACCAAAGATGATGTCAGAACACTTTCATCTGCTTAGTTGGGATTGAGTGGTTCTTGACTTGTACTGTGAAGTGATACTTTCCATGCATATAGGTTTGTGCCGACCAAGAGGAACAAAAGAATGAAGGAAATTGAAAAGGAAGTTCAAGCATCAATCAGAAATATTATAAATAGAAGACTGAAGGCAATGGAGGCAGGGGGAGCACTCAATGATGATTTGCTGGGCATATTATTGGAATCGAATTTAGAAGAAATCAAACAACGTGGAAACAAGAGCTTTGGAATGAATATAGATGAGGTCATAGAAGAATGCAAGCTGTTCTATTTTGCTGGACAAGAGACAACTTCTGCATTGCTAGTATGGACATTGGTTCTATTGAGTACACATTCAGACTGGCAGATACGTGCTAGAGAAGAGGTTTTGCAAGTATTTGGTAGTAAAAAGCCAGATTTCAATGGGTTAAATAACCTGAAAATCGTAAGTATTTTGCAGTTAAAAATAACATTACACTCTTGAAAATGAATAGGTGAGCCAAAAACAAACATTGCACATTGTTGGCCCCTTATAAATGATTGTATAGATTTTGAACTTAGAAATGTCAGCCAAATGAATTTTTGTGACTTTATTTATTATCATGTTTATAACTTTATGAGATCTTTATCACAGGTTACCATGATTTTATATGAGATCCTTCGACTATATCCACCACTAGTTGCTCTTAGTCGAAGAGTTCACGAAGAAACAAGATTGGGGAAACTATTGCTCCCAGCTGGGACACAGCTTTCACTTCAAACAATCTTATTACATCATGACCACGAGATTTGGGGAGAGGACGCGATGGAGTTCAAACCAGAGAGATTTAGTGAAGGAGTGTCAAAGGCAATGAAGAAACAAGGCTTATATTTGCCATTTGGGTGGGGACCTCGGATATGTATTGGACAAACCTTTGCCTTATTAGAGGCAAAAATGGTGATGGCCATGATTCTACAACGCTTCTCTTTCGAGCTCTCGCCATCCTATACGCATGCTCCTCATACGGTTGTAACTCTTCAACCTCAGCATGGGGCTCACCTAATTCTACACAGGATATAGCATGGACAACTTGCGTATAATAAATTCATTTGCATAGCCCCCTACTTCTCATGATTTGTAAGTTATCAAAATTTCAAAGGCATCAAGTAAAAATCATCATTCTGTCTGTAGACTATAATAATTGGGGCCGGTTTGGCCATGTTGTTTTTTATGTGTGTATTTTTGTAACATTTTAAAAATTTGGTGTTAATGGATTCGATCCATTTCAGTACATTGGTGAAAAGATTTTCTAAACAATGTCTTAGTCATGTATGGGATGATCAAAGTGTTTGGCCATCCTAGCCTACTAGAGGTCAAGAACCTCAGAATGCATTTCGAGAAAACTGAGAACAGGTATTGTTCATGGTTCTGCGTTTGCAAGTTATTTTTCTCAGTACATAAGTGCGAGGATAATTTATGAAGGCGATTGACAGTTCCTAAACCTACAGTGGTTGAAATAGTATTGTCAACTTTGTCAATAATAGTATTGCATGCCTTTTGTTACTCGTATATCTAAAAATTTATTGAGCCTTTTGGAAATGGAAATGGATAAGTAATATGACAATATTGTTATCTATGGCAGTAGACTTTTAAGATTGCTGAAGACCTGTCTGGAGAGCTTGTAGAAAGTACATCAAAGAATGTAAAGTCATTAAAGAAGCTACTCAACCTAGCTAATTAGAGATCACAATATCTAAGTTCAATGGGACAACTGAACTTTGAATGACTTAGCATTGTCGAGAAATCTTTATGTCCTACCCTTTCTTATGATGAGATACTGCATAAATATTTTAGGTTAAGCTTTACGTTCAATGATTTAAAAAAAAGAAGCGTGGTGTATATAAGTTTACTTATTACAGATGTCACCTATATGAATAAGAAGTGATCGTTTCTATGACAACTGTATACGCCGAAATCTCTAAAGAAGCTCATGAAATCAGGTGGTGTCCGAAGTCAGTAGCCCGGTTCAGCACCCCTCATAAAGACAATTAGCCCGTGTTTGGTATTGATTAAAATTAAATTTTAATCTAAGTCAAAATCAAACGATCAATATTAACCACGTATTTCATTGGTCCCACAACTTTTCAACCTCACATTCCATCAACTTTTATCAAAATCTACTAAAAATATAATTTTAATCTACACCAAACAAGGGCTTACTATGTGTTGCATGGTGATCAAAGCTACTTCCTTTATCTGTGCCCGTAACTAAACCAGTCTCCAAGCCTTGCTGCACTAAACCAGGCGATGAATCTAAATTGGTAAGAAATTCAATTTCACAATACCTTTGTCAGATATTCACAACCTCTATACCTTGCTCTAACCAGCCCTGAACCATCTCATCAGTTGCCTCTTAGCCAAAATTAGGGGGGCTATCGAAACTGTCTTCTACCAAGGCTTCCGGAAACGAAACTTCATCATAAACAGGATCTGCTGAACATCCATCATCATTCAAGGCATCAGTAAACAATCCCCTTCTCTGCTTCTGCTTGTCACAATCTGCTTGGCTGTGACCAACATCCCCACAATTAAAACAGCAAAGTCTGTCTCCTTCTAATTCGGCAATGGCCAACAGGGTGTGAGAAACTAGTCCTGGTGGAGCAAATCGTGTAACGACCCGACCTCATGCCCAAGTTGTTAACTTACGTACTGTTCGCTTTGGAAAAGTTTAAATCCATCTTGCCTCACACGGTTTTCAGTCTTGTCCCCCAAAATTCGAATCTAAGACCTCTGCCTTATGAGATACTTAAGTTGAATCGTAGGCAAGTTGTCGCTGTTGCGGAGCCGATTGGCACTGAGGCAGTAGGTGGTGTTGCTGCTGTGGAACCCGATGTGGCCAGGTGCTGCCCACCGCCCCTGTCCCTCCACTCACAACACCACTTCCTAACAAAATTATTCCAGTTGTAAGGCTCTCTAGTGAGCCTCTGAGACAGAATCATGAGCGGAAAGGTTAAAAACCTTGAGGTACTGCACACGGAGACCACCAATATACCTAGCCACCACCTGATCATCTATTTCAGAAGTACCATATCTTGCTAATAAATTGGAAAAATCTGCTGTATATTCTTTGACCATTCTAAACCTTGATTCAAATTCTGAAGCTGCTGAAGTAATGTTTTTGAGTAAGTGATGGAAAAACACATGGCACAAATGTTTTTTCTAATTTTTTTCCACGATACAGTGTTTGGCTTACCAGAATGCGTCCATTGAACTTGATTTGCTGCCACCACCCATCCGCTCCTGGGCAACTCTTTGGCCTTTGCCACCAATGATACATGTTTACTTTCCGTCTGGGATGCAGCTTTTATTATACCAACGGCCTTATTACTTTTGTATTGGACAAATGTTCGCCATGATAGAGGCGAAAATGGCAATTGCAATGATTCTACAATGCTTTTCTTTTGAGCTCTTCCCATCCTATACACAGCTCCTCACACGGTTATAACTCTTCAACCTCAGCACAGGGCTCACCCAGTTCTCCACAGGATATTGCCCATCCATTATGTGTATCAATCTTAAAATACAATCATTTTCATAGCCCCACTTCTCATGATCTGTAAGCTTCTAATAGGAAATTTCCATTTTCATCAAATAAGACTTATCTTTCTGTTTGTAGAATATATCAGTTGCCGTGTTATTTATAATGTGTATATGGATCCTGATTTTCCAAAGAAAATTAATAGTATATGTTCGGTATGCAATATTAGACACTGAGTTAAACAAGATTAGTTTCTTATCTTCTATCTTCATACTGTCTAATGCAATCTAATCAACCTTATCAAACATGCATTTGGATGTACAGATTTTGAACATTGAGACTGAATTACATATAGAAATTACTGTTAATAATCTTTAATAAATTCATACAGCAACAAGAAAATAAGCTTATTCCTGTTACGAAAACGAATATGTGAACAAGGACGGAGACAACCTCCTTGATTTAGAAGACAAATTAGAAGAATGCAAGAATTTAACATATAGTTGTTGTCAATTGGCAATCGGATAAAGCGCGACAATGTGAAGTGTGAAAACAAGAATACGAGAAACATTTCATATGAGGTCTTAAGACATTAGAAAACAACAAGATTCATGGCTCACTGGCTTCTCTTATTCACCATCATTCATTTAATGAACAATTTGTAACTATGATGTAATTACTAGAAAATTGAAAAGGGAGTTGAAGCAAGGTGAACTTCGATTTAATCACTTTATCAAGATAACATATTTTTATTATAATTTAAATATGTGATTGAAAAATAAATTCAACTTATAGTAATTCGACTATAAATACTGCAAGATGTCGCCTCAAGACTAGTTTATTATCTTTAGATTTTAAGGTGTCGAACAATTGCCTTAGATGATAGAACAAGTTTTAGGTCCAATAGAAGCAACAAAGAAACTACCGTACAAAACCGATGTCTTATTTTTTCACTGAACTCTGAAGCACGGAAAAAATTTAGTAGAATGCGAGAGAAAATATTTTGCATGATAAGGAGAAGAGCCCCAAATTGGCACAAAAAATGCAAAATAAGATATTTGTGTAAAACTTAGATCAATTCGATTAAATTGGGCTTGGCTGGAAATTAGAAATTATAAAATCATATTTTGGGTTTGGATTATATTAATTAGTTAGCAAATTTATTTAAAAAATTAAAATAATTTGATTTATTTAAGATTAAAAAAAAATAATAAATAAAGATTCCATTCTTGGTGAAATTACTCTCATACCCACTTTATTATAGACCATTCAAAACTTATGATTTGGCTTTCGCAGACAAGCATTTAATTGAAATCTGGGTTTTTTTTTTCTTCTCATAAAATCATTAATATCTGTAAATCACAAGCTCAAGAACAGCAAAAATGTCGGATTTTCTGCCAGAAGGAATCATCATCAACATCCTCAGAAGACTGCCCGTCAAGCCCCTTATTTGCTGCATGTGCGTTTCAAGATCATGGTACACACTAATCACTAGCCCAGAATTTGTTTCCACTCATCTAAAATTCAGCGTTACTAGCAGTGAAGGTTCCCCTCTGCTTTTACTAAGGCGTTGCATTAGAAAAAATGAGCGTTACGAGTTGTACTATGATAATGAATCTTTTGATATGCATTTTAGGCTTCAATTCCCCTTTAGAAGCATAAACTCATTTTTCACAATCATTGGTAGCTGCAATGGATTGTTATGTCTTTCTGATGATCGGGTATTTTATATGAACACTATAATTATTTGGAACCCGTGTGTTAAAAAGTCAGTTCTTCTTCCGAAACCCAATATGGTATATAATTCATATGGTAGTTTTATACAATCCCTTGGATTCGGGTTCGATCCTGTTAGAAATGACTATAAGGTTGTTAGAATTACATACACTGATTTGGATAGTTGCCTGCCTCAGGTTGAGCTTTATAGGTTGAGCATGGGAGTGTGGCAAGACATTAGTCATTTGTCGCTTCAGTACGTTATACATAATAGGTCACGCCAGGCTTATATAAACGGGGCCGCTCATTGGATTGCTCGTGACTTGTGTGGAAATGATATGATTTTGTTGTTTGATATGTGCGATGAGGTGTTTGGGACGGTGATACTGCCTGGTAATCTTGCAAAAGATGATTTTCCGAGAAATAAGGAATTGATGATCTATAAAGAATCACTTGCTTTTGTTTTGTATGATGTATCTGGGGTAGAACATGATTTTTGTGTATGGGTGATGGAGGAGTATGGCATCGTGGAGTCATGGAACAAACAATTCAACTTTAATTTCAACGATTTTGGCGGAGGATTTATGAAGCCATTGAGGGTTAGAAAAGATGGTGAAGTTTTAATAGTTACAAAGGATGGCTCTTTGGTTTCTTGTGATTCCAATGGAGAACAAGTTACTGATCTTGGAGTCAATGGCTCTAGATCGGAGGAATATTTGTGCTCTGTTCACGTCGATGGTTACATCAAGAGTCTGGTTTTCTTAGAGAAAGGGCCTCATTTCAGTGACTCGGTCACTTTGAGGAAACTACCATCTTTGCAGAGTGAAGATTGTGATTCTGATACTGACGGTGGAAGCGATTACAAGTATAGCCATGAAGTTAATACGAGCACAGGGCAAAATATTCAATTCCGTGCATAGCAGTATAAGGGAAATCTGAGAATAGCCGTAAAAGGGATTCAAAGATTGTATTGATTCCGATTGTAGAATGAACAACAAATATAGGTCAACGAACCATTGCTCTGGTTATTAAAATAATCATTTTCTGCTGCTTCATTTTATACAGGTGCGTTTGATGTGGTGGAGCTCCAATAGAAGCATGTGTAATCTCACTTCTATATCGTCTAGAACATCTCCAATTGTGGTGTTAAAGATATATAAATTGTGATATAGATCTCCAAAGTGGCCTGAAATCTCTCAAATGAAGAGATGCAAAGGAAATATAAATTGCATTTCTGGCAGAAAATGTAAAAATAAAAAATAAAAAAAATGGTCTTTTTCTGCTGGTTTTTGTTTTCGGGTTTAAGCTTTAACTTTCAAACACGTTACTGAATCAGATTTTTAATCATGATCTTTCTGGCCGTGGCAAATATTTTGTTTTATTTTTTCCTGATGACATTGATTGGCCTTTAGGGCCTTTCGTCTTATTTGAATTTGAAGTGGTGTCTATTATTAGTTGAAACGTTCTATCCATTATCTTGTGGACCATGTCCTTGTATATGTATATCAAGCGTTTATGCCAGGGGACCAGCTTGCCCCCTGTGAGTGGTGGACCATGTCCTTGTATTTGTATATCAAGGGTTAATGCCAGGGGACTTGCTGGACCCCTGTGAGGGGTGGACCATGTCCTTGTATACAATACAAGGGTTTATGCCAGGGGACCAGCTGGCCCTAGAGAGAGTAGAAATTTTTGTAAAGATCTTAAAATGTTTTCCCGTTGAAATGTTTACCAGGATTCATGCCGGACACAATGGTTTGGTGCTCGGGCGGAAAATTCAATTGAGAAAAGTTTTAAATAGTTATTTCATTCATAATTACGAGCATGCGATGTTCGGCCACAGTGATAATGTAAGTTATGTGTTTGTATTGAGAAGCACAAATAAACATAAATCGTATATCTATTGAGAATCAATTTTTCCCAGGCTAGTAAATAGAGGTAGTAATTTATTATATTAAGGTCATATCGTCAAATACTCTACCATCTACCAATTGGGTTATGTGGTTTATCTTGATCATGACAAAGTTTTCTTATGAGTAATAACATTAGTATACTGAGCATATCACTGGAGTATCTATATATTGGACATGACTATTGTGTAGATTTATTACTGCAGCATGACTACACGTACAGATTAATACACACTTGTCTTGTGGATTATCTTAAGAGTTGAACTACCCTTTGAAATTCACAAGCCACTCACATGCAAAATGGGGTGGGTTTTTTTTTTTTCTATTTTTTATTCATGGGTGGGGCCAACCCCCATGTGAGAAGCATGGTAATAGCCTGTGAAATTTTTCCCGTATGTGGGGATTAACGCTAATCTTAACGTGCTACAGAGTAGTGGTTGCTATTTATGAATTCACTCTGATTTGGATAGTTGGTTTGGGTTTCACCCAATTTTTGTGTTTGGTTGGGGCACAAAGTCGAATTAATCTAACTTTTGGTATGCTATTTGAAGCCGCTCACTCCGATAGTCGTCCTACGTGACATACACATATAAAGTGGTTATTTGATACATGAGTCAATAAGAAACTTTCAATTTGAATCATCTAGGGCCGCTTTAATATCTTTCGGAACAAAGAAATGGGTAATCTTAGAATTAAAGGATCTATGGTTATTGGAAAGTTTTGTGTAGGATAGGAATTTTGCGATTGGATAATTGGTGCATATTCTAACTCCTTTCCTAACTGCTATAGGGAGACTAAGGTCAGCTAGTACAATAGAAAAGGCACAGAAGGAGAGAGGACATGATTACGTGGACCATTGCTCGGTGATTCTAACTGGTCATGTGCTAGGGTGATAGTTGAATTATTATTCTTTGCTCCTCTTCAGGTATAAAACAGTAACTCCGTGTTTGGCCCCCAAGTCACAATTCCAAGTGCTAAAAGGGGAAGGTGGAAAAACTCCACCTTTACTTGAGACTGCACGTCAAGGATTCGAATCTTGAAATATGGATTTGATCATTGGATAAGTGCAAGTGTAAAAGCAAGTCTTCCATCATATATCCTTAGATGCATGACCTATGATTTACCTCCTTCACCAAGGCTCAGGACAGAGTAGGTGGAGCCCGTCAAGGATGCGGTTTACCTTTTTTTTTTTTAAGTAACTCTTTGTTTGATAATTGAGGACTAGCAAAGTCTTTGCTTTCAGAACCTTGAACGAATATTTCGAGTTGAGAAAGACTAAGGATAGGAGCTGAGTTTAAGACTATAGTAGGTAGTGGATCAGTAATCCAAATGTTTTTTTGCTATTCCTATCTCCTCCTTATTGGAATTTTTGGTAAAAAAATGTTGATTTTCCAAAAAAAGAGACATCCATGTTGACATGAAAATGTTTTGTTGTAAGGTTGTAACACTTATAGCCCCTTTGTTTGGTGCATAGCCAAAACACACACACACACACTTTTCAGTCCTATGATCAAGTTTGGAACAAAATTTGCTAGGTATATGAACAAAACTGTGCAACCGAAGACTTTGACATGGAGATTGGCATGTATCCTAGATGTTGGGATTTTTTTTATTTTTTATTTTTAAACTGTCTATGGTGTTACATAGTAGGGTCATACATGGGTTGGTTCGGTTCGGTTATCTTTAGAATCGAACTGACCCAAAATCTCGAGTATTTAATAAATGGAATCATCGTGTCCAAATATAATTATGGAATCGTTTGGATTCGGTTCAGTTCCGTACCATAATTAAATTTTTTAACATTTACAGTAACATTACATAAATACGACTAATGACATGTTCATTTATAACTTTTATAAATTAATATAATCCAATTTAAAAATATATAAATAACAAGTTGACTAATAAGATTAATTCAATGTATACAAATACCAAAAAGTAGATACTAATATTAAAATATCGGTGATCCATATCAATAATTTATTTGATTCAAGCAGTCTGTATAAAGAAAATGAAATATAAATTATAAATTATAAAAATAAAATATTTTTAAGTATTGGTAATACTTACCAACAATTTGATTTAATCAGTAACTACCGTCGCCAGTGAAATGAAAGAGCTTCAAAATTGATTTGGAAATGATGATATAAGTTTTAAGATTATCAAATGAAATTAGAATGGAAGGGGGAAGGAAAAGGATAATGCCCAAATATTGGGCTAACAAAAAATTAATTTGGCTAGACTTGACTGGTTTGTTTAATTAATTTGCTAAGTTGTTTTAAAAAAAATTAAAATAATTTGATTAATTCAATATAAGAAATTATTTAGATTCGGTTCTTGGTTTAGAATCGGGAACCGACCCAAACCCATCGGTTCTTAATTCTGATACTTGTTCGGGTATTTAACTTATAAAAAATCGTTATTTTTGGTCTGATTCGGTTCACGAGTTTTGTTCAGTCCTATTACACAGTTTAAAACACGTGTAGGTAGCCGATTAATCAAATAGGATGCTGTTAAAAGTTCATGGTTACTGTCAGTGTCAGACTCTCTTTCTGAAATTAGAATTAATCTACTTTACTCGAATTTATTTGCCCACTTGGTTGACCTACACTCACATAAGTGTGGGACCGATGCGGGACCCGCATGAAATAAAAAATGAAAAAAATGCTTCCCTCCCCCTCTATGTGTGTGTTCTGTCAAGGAGGGTGTCACACCCTCCCTGGCAATGCAGCTCGGTTGCTGAAATTAATAGTAAGGTTGTGGGATTCACTGGTAAGGAACTTATCTTTGAATAAGCACATCACTTGCTGATTTACACCATAATAAATAGTAAAATGAACCAAGATTCATTCCCCCCCCCCCCCCCCCCTCTTAACGCTGTATAGTTTTATCTCACACGTTATTGACATGCATATGTACATATTTTGAATATAGACACTAATTTATATGGAGTAAATGTTACTATTCTTTGAATAATCTATCTAACGGCAATAAAATAAGTTTTCAACAATGCCAGGTATACAATCAGTAAGGTGTTGTAATTTTTACAATACCTCACATTAGGGTGGGACCCACAAATTAATTAACTTGTGGGAACCACCCTAATGTGATGTGTTGTAAAAATTACAACATCTTATTAATCGTACAAGTGGATTTTTTGAAAAAGAAAAGGTAAAAACAAAGATGTGACCAAGGACAGACACAACTTCCTTGATTTAGAAGGAATCAAGAAAATCTGACAAAATTTAACATCTAGTTGTTGTCATTTGGTTATCGAATAAAGCACAATGGTGTGAAGTGTTAACAACAAAGTTCATGGGTCACTTTCTTAACACCCATAACTGTCTAAGATGTTACATAGTAGGGTCGTACATGGGTTGGTTCGGGTCGGTTATCTTTAGAATCGAACTGACCCAAAATCTCGAGTATTTAATAAATGGAATCATCGTGTCCAAATATAATTATGGAATCGTTTGGATTCGGTTCAGTTCCGTACCATAATTAAATTTTTTAACATTTACAGTAACATTACATAAATACGACTAATGACATGTTCATTTATAACTTTTATAAATTAATATAATCCAATTTAAAAATATATAAATAACAAGTTGACTAATAAGATTAATTCAATGTATACAAATACCAAAAAGTAGATACTAATATTAAAATATCGGTGATCCATATCAATAATTTATTTGATTCAAGCAGTCTGTATAAAGAAAATGAAATATAAATTATAAATTATAAAAATAAAATATTTTTAAGTATTGGTAATACTTACCAACAATTTGATTTAATCAGTAACTACCGTCGCCAGTGAAATGAAAGAGCTTCAAAATTGATTTGGAAATGATGATATAAGTTTTAAGATTATCAAATGAAATTAGAATGGAAGGGGGAAGGAAAAGGATAATGCCCAAATATTGGGCTAACAAAAAATTAATTTGGCTAGACTTGACTGGTTTGTTTAATTAATTTGCTAAGTTGTTTTAAAAAAAATTAAAATAATTTGATTAATTCAATATAAGAAATTATTTAGATTCGGTTCTTGGTTTAGAATCGGGAACCGACCCAAACCCATCGGTTCTTAATTCTGATACTTGTTCGGGTATTTAACTTATAAAAAATCGTTATTTTTGGTCTGATTCGGTTCACGAGTTTTGTTCAGTCCTATTACACAGTTTAAAACACGTGTAGGTAGCCGATTAATCAAATAGGATGCTGTTAAAAGTTCATGGTTACTGTCAGTGTCAGACTCTCTTTCTGAAATTAGAATTAATCTACTTTACTCGAATTTATTTGCCCACTTGGTTGACCTACACTCACATAAGTGTGGGACCGATGCGGGACCCGCATGAAATAAAAAATGAAAAAAATGCTTCCCTCCCCCTCTATGTGTGTGTTCTGTCAAGGAGGGTGTCACACCCTCCCTGGCAATGCAGCTCGGTTGCTGAAATTAATAGTAAGGTTGTGGGATTCACTGGTAAGGAACTTATCTTTGAATAAGCACATCACTTGCTGATTTACACCATAATAAATAGTAAAAAGAACCAAGATTCATTTTTTTCCCCCTTAATGCTGTATAGTTTTATCTCACACGTTATTGACATGCATATGTACATATTTTGAACAACAATACTAGGTGTACAATTATTAAGGTGTTGTAATTTTTACAACACCTCACATTAGGGTGTGACCCACAAATTAATTAACTTGTGGGTCCCACCATAATGTGAGGTGTTGTAAAAATTACAACACCTTAATAATTAACTTGTGGGTCCCACCATATTGTGAGGTATTGTAAAAATTACAACACCTTAATAATTGTACAAGTGGATTTTTTGAAAAAGAAAAAGTAAAAACAAAGATGTGACCAAGGACAGACACAACTTCCTTGATTTAGAAGGAATCAAGAAAATTTGACAAAATTTAACATCTAGTTTTTGTCATTTGGTTATCGAATAAAGCACAATGGTGTGAAGAGTTAACAACAAAGTTCATGGGTCACTTTCTTAACATCCATAACGTAGTAATAACTGTCGGCTTTAAACTAATACCGTTACTAGTCGGTGTTAAATCGTGCAAATAACAAGATTTTTTTCTTTTTAATGTTGTCTTGTGCTATCTAATCCACCGTACGAAAACATACTTTTTGATATACACGATAAGCCTTTTACCCGATAAGACAAAAATTCTCATTAGAATTAAGTAGAAGAAACAATTCCACATCTAGCACATCAAATGAAGTGTAAAAATGAACGAAAAAATAAAGATTTGTTCGAGGACGGAGACAACCACCTTGATTTCTATTTTAGTATGTGACGAAAAATAAACGTACATTAATTTGATTCGAAACACTTCACGATGTCCTTTAGGACTGATTTACTCTCTTTAGTTTTCATGGTGTCAAGCTGTTGTTTCAAGTACTAGAATGATTTTTTTGTCCCAATCGAAACATTACCTCTATAACAAAGAAACCAGCATACAAAATTGATGTCTTATTTATCGAACTTTGAAGCAAAAACAAAAAAAAAAAAGATTTTACATGATAAGGAGGGGGAAAAAAAATCCTTAAATTGGTACAAAAAAGGCTATCTGTTATACTATAGTATAGTATAACGTGAAGAATTAATCTAGTTGTACCTAAAAGGTTGACAACTTTGGGGTCGTCATGTGGCGTTTTGTCAAAAAAATTGTCATCCTTTTAGGTACAAGTAACATGGTTGTAGGGAGCCGTCATGTAGCGTTTTGTCAAAAAAATTGTCATCCTTTTAGGTACAAGTAGCATGGTTGTAACGTGAAACATGTCTTGTGCAAATTGTACTTTGTAATATTTGATTATAACAAGTTGGCCTTACTGTTTCTGACATGATTTCAAGGGTCACATCTCCCTTAGGAGTGAAGGCAAAGTTTTGTAAATTGAACTCATAATTACACATTAAAAGTGAAGGCAAAGTCCCATCAAAAAAAAAAAAGTGAAGCCAAAGTTTCTTATTATAGTATAACCACATTTTCTATTTTATTCCCTTTGGTTACAATGAAAATTACTAGATCTAAAAATTAAAGGTGTTCAAAACTCAAGCTCCAAAAACGATGTAAAACTATATTCAAAGGATAAATTCACCGCCTTCTATAGGTGAACTTCTACCTTTAAGGTCGTCCAACCTGTCAAATGCATGTTTAGTTTAAAAGAGTATTCTTCAATACTGTTCAGTGATATTCAATCGTCTCTTTCAAACTTGCCTCAGAACAAACTATTGTAGCTAGACCAAAGTCTATAAAGCTCCCTTGCCATTCGTGAAGCATTTGTTAGACTCGAGATTTTGTGAATATGTTTGGTAAGTAAAAACGTTTTTCGCCTTTGGGTGATTATATGTTAATTTTATTTTATTCAACAACATACCTTAATTCTTGAACTTACAAGCATATTTATGTACAAATTTTCGCTTCGAAAATAGTTTGTTTATAAGTTTATAAAGTTTGAGCTACTGAAAAGATTTCATAACTAAAATTTAGGTACACAAATATTTTTAATTTATTTTAACAATGATTACCTCAAGCATTCCTCACACTTACATCTTGCGAAAAACTAGAGGTGTAATTTTGACCGGCCCGTCACACGACAAAACAAACCCCTAGAAAAAATAAAATTAAGGGTGTGTTTGAGTCATGTTATTTTGAAAGAATGTATTTTGTAATAATAGATTGATGGAGAATGTGTGGTGAAAAAAGAAGGAAAAATTGTTAATGTAATGAAAAATATAATTTTATTGAAAAATGTGTGATTGAAAATGAGTAGAAAAATAAAAATGAAAATGAAAATTTTAGCCCCTGTTTGGAGCCCATTTTATGGGAAAAAAATGAATTTTTGTACCGTTGAGCTCCAATTTCAACCACACTTTTTTGACTTTTATCTCACATTGGTGGGACCTACCTAAATATGTAACGGTCAAAAATCTCATTTTTTGGACCAGAAAATGGGCTCCAAACAGGGGCTTAATGTCTCTCAAACACAGGCTAAGTCCTTTTTCAGTAGAAATTAAAATTTAGTTTTTAATTTAAATTAAATTCAACAATTAATTATAATTTCGCATTTGATGGGATTTACAACTTTTCAACCATATATTTCGACAATTCTTTTTCAAAATTTACTATTAAATTGATATAATTCCTTACCATACATGCGCTAAAGAAAACCAAAATAATATCCGACAAATGTTTTGCAATAATCTTATGATGATTTACAGTTTTTCCATTGTAGAGGATAGGTTTGATAGGGTAGGTTGACAGCCTCTCGCATGAAGCGCGCAGGCCTCGCGTGAATAAAAAAATTCAAAAAAAGGTTGGGTCCCCATTGTGTGGGTTGGTTATCCATTTTTGTCAACCAAGCTCCCTCTGCAAATTTCTAAAAAAGGTTGGGTTTTGTCAACCAAGCTCCCTCTGCAAATTTCTAAAAAAGGTTGGGTTTTGTCAACCAAGCTCCCTCTGCAAATTTCTAAAAAAGGTTGGGTCCCCAGTGTGTGGGTTGGTTATCCATTTTTGTCAACCAAGCTCCCACTGCACCAGTAGCTTGGTTGATTTAAGTAAATCATATGGGATCCAATATCTTGCAATTGCGATAAGTCACATCAGATGGGACCTAAGTGGTTGTACAGCCATTTCTAGACCAACAAATTGCCAATTTCTCAAGAATGCCCCCGAAAACAATCTTCTAAAGTAAAGTCGCGTAAGGAAATGACATATGCTATAAAATCCAAGTTCAAACTGGAGGAACTTGAGAGAAATAAACCGTACAGAAAACAGCCAATAATAACATTCCCCGCCAGTCTACAGTAAAATGAACACCTGTATTATCTATGGAGCACTTTTATAACCCACTTTATAGTCAGAATTTCTCATGATTTAGCTTGTAGACAAGCATTTGATTGAAATCTGGGTCTTTTCCTTCCTCAAAACCCATTGAAATCTGTAAATCTTGAGCTCAAGAACAAGGAAAATGTCGGATTTTTTTCCCGAAGGAATCATCGTCAACATCCTCATAAGATTGCCAATCAAGCCCCTTATTTGCTGCACGTGCGTTTCAAAATCATGGTATACTCTAATTACTAGCCCAGAATTTATTTCTGCACATCTCAATTTCGCCATTTCTAGCAATGAAGGTATCCCCCTGCTTTTACTCAGGCGTTGCGTTAAAAAAATTGAGCACTATGATTTGTATTGTGATGATGTACTGTTTGATAGACATTTTACTTTTGAATTGCCCTTTAGAAGCATAAACCCGTTTTTCACAATCATTGGTAGCTGCAATGGGTTGTTATGTCTTTCTGATGATCGGGTATTTTATATGAACACTATAATTATTTGGAATCCTTGTGTAAAAAAATCGGTTCTTCTTCCGAAGCCCAATTTGGTATATAATTCATATGGTAGTTTTATGCAATCGCTTGGATTTGGGTTCGACCCCATTGCCAAGGACTATAAGGTGGTGAGGATTACATATACAGATTTTGATGGTAGCCTGCCCCAGGTTGAGCTTTATAGGTTGAGCATGGGGGTGTGGGAAGACATCAGTCATTTGGCCCTTAAGTACATTATACATAATAGGTCGTGCCAGGCTTATATAAATGGGGCTACTCATTGGATTGCTCGTAACTTGGATGCTAATGATTTGATTTTGTTGTTTGATATGCGTTATGAGGTGTTCCGGGAGATGATACTACCGGCTCCTCTGGCAAGAGATGATTCTCAAACGAGTAAGCAATTGGTGATCTATAGGGAATCACTTGCTCTTGTTTTGTGTAATGAATCCAGGGTCTGTGTATGGGTGATGAAGGAATATGGGGTCATGGAGTCTTTGGCTAAACAATTCAACATCAATTTACACGATTTTGGCAGAGGATTTATGAAGCAGTTATGGGTTAGAAAAGATGGCGAGGTGTTAATCGTAACAAAGGATGGCTGTTTGGTTTCTTGTGATCCATGTGGACGAGTTAATTATCTTGATGTCCCTGGCTGTATATCTGAGGAATATCTATGCTCTGTTCATGTCGATAGTTACACGACGAGTCTGGTTCTTCTAGAGAAAGACCCTGATTTCAGCGATGCAGTCACATTCAGTAAATTACCATCTTTGCAGAGTGATGATTGTGGTTCTGATGGTAACTGTGGAAGCCATTACAGGCATAACCATGAAGTTAATCCGAGCATAAGGCAAGGTAACCAATTCCATGCATAGAAGGATAAGTGATTCTGAGAATAGCCGTAAAAGGGATTCGAAGCTTGTATAAATTCCAAGTCAATGAAGAACAACATATGTAAATCAACAAACGATTGAGGGTAAGACAATCATCTTCTCGCATCCTTATATAGTTAAATTCCGTGTGAAGGAGCTACATTAGAAGTCAGCATCTTCATCTTTTCGACTGATTATTGTTTTTCGGATTTAGGCTTCAACATCCAAATATGTCACTGAATCATACTTGTAATCCATGATCTTGCTTGCTGTGGCAAGTATTGTATTATATTGTACCTACAGCTATATAATATGCATTATCCTGGACTGGACATATTGGCCTTTGTTTTTATGAGTTTGCAGTTGTATCCATACTTATTTGGAGTGTGTACTAGTTCATTTATTTCCATACCTGCTCAGTAACGTGAGATGTTAAAAATTCATTCTATAATACAAAGTTCATTAGAAATTATCGCCAAAATCTTGTCAAATTTCATATTGGGACCCGCCAATAGTTGGTGTGGCTTAGAGTTTGAGGCACCATAAATAAATAAATTAATTGTATTACAACACCGCTTTCTTATGGTTGGTTTGTCAAATTTAATCACAACTTTTCTCAATTCATACGTGAATCTTGCTTGGTGTACAGGTCCTGCTTCACAGATCCCAGCGAGGCAAGACACACGTGGAGCCCGTCCTTTTGTAAGGGGCCTATAACTATAAGGAGTAAAGCCAAATGAACATAATGGATGACCACTTGGTTGACCAAGCCCTCACATGGAATGCGTGGGTCCCCGACCTGAATTAAATCGATCGCCAACCTCCCATGTGTGTGTTTGTCATCCATGCGGTCATCCATTATGTTTGTGTAGCACAACTCAACTATAAGGCACCTGTAAAACATTTTTCTATACACTGGGCATTATTCATTTAAACGTAGTTTTTTACCCATAAAATGACACCTTTCACAATCTACTTTATTATAATCCATAACATTTTCATATGATATAGACCATTATTATCTTTTAAATATATTTTAGAAATACCATTATGCTCAACTTAAATCTACACAACCACCTTTGTTTTTGTTTTCAATGTAACATTATTATAGGACAAGTTGGTGCACCTACTTAAAACTACCAATGACTAATGCAATAATAATTAAGGTTAATAATTTATTGTTGTCTGAATAAGAAGTTGATACGAGTAGCAGTACCTATCTATATTTAAGAATACAAGAAGCCACTAGGATTTTAAGAATCACACGATGATATTGCGACATGCCAATGGAGACCTAGAAAAGCCTAGGACATACTTTAATTCTAAGGAATATATATGCTGAGGAGACAAGTCTCTTTTACTTCGTAGGCAATCACCATTGAAATCTTCACATAAATATACACTCCCAAGTAAAACTTTATGACTCTTAATAGAATTTTACCAACTACTCACTCGAATGTCTATATCTGAATTAAATCGACCACTACTTTTTTTTTTTATGACTCAGGTGTTCAAATTTCGTCCGACTAATCCTAAGAAGTGGTGACCTTCCCTTCTGGTTCGCCACACAAATTAATCTGAATGCGGTTACAGTTTATACACACTTGGACCGAACATTCGACGGTTCTCCTTCCTGTGGACCTCTACCTTCCAACATAGATGTTGTCTTCTAACATTTAAATGTTGCTTGAATAATACAACGGTAGGTTTCATGTTACGAATGTTATCTACAAATTACTTTACAAAGAAGAATTAAAATTGGTCAACCTTGTAAGCCTTTCTCGTCTTCTGCGAAGAAACAATATATTTTATGGCTAGAACTTATTTTCTTATATTTTCCAAATTAAAGAATCCCCTAATAGATATAAGTAATCCAATTTTTAAAATTACAAAAATCTCCTTCGTTATCAAAAACAAAATTTTCATGTTACTGTTTTGCTTATGCCATATTATAACCAAATTTATTTTCTTAATTTTAAATTTTCCTCTTTTTACAAATATTAAAATTAATCAAAAATAATAAAAACAAAACGGAATAAAAAGGATATCCAAGATTTTAACATTCACGCTACACTTATTGATTATTAGTTATTACGATAATAATACATTAATTTTCTAAACTAACATAGTATAAATGTTAGGAGTATAAAAAATAGTGGAAAGGCTATCGAATTGAATGTTAAAACATATTTCACTAAACAATTTCACTCCAATTTACCGCACCCACCCCACATCCTCTCCATGTAGTCCACAAACCTCTATTCATTTTCATAAACAATCCAAGAGACGTGGAGATCAAAAGGTTCTAGATCAGGTTGTAAATGGTCGTGAGACCAGGAGATCAAGAGGTTTTTTATTTCTGACCGTGGATGAGAAATTAATGAGAGATGTGATTGATGGGATGAATGGCTAGGACCTTCAAGGTTGTAACATCATCTTAAAATAGGCTCAGTCCCACGTCAGTGGCAGAGGAGGTTGAGAATTTCGTGGTGGATGTTGTGAGGAGGTCATGGAGGTGGAGGCGACGACCGTTGTGAGGGAGGTTATGGAGCAACAGATATGGTTGCGGACGTGATCGTGGCCACTAGCGGATACGGTAGGGGGGAGGGGGGGGGGTCACATGAACTCCCCAACTTTTAGGATTTAAAAAGTCATGTTTGATATTGATTGAAATTTAAATTTTAGGGTAATTTGTGCAAAACGTCCCTACCTTTCGTTTTTTGGTGCAGAACGTCCTTACCTTTTCAATTTTTGGTGTGAAACGTCCTTTTGACCATTTTACCCTTCTATTAAAATAAAACAAACACAAAAGAAAGGAAAAATAAAGAATAAATTGTAATTATGGGTTCAAACTTTTAAAAAGTGCAAATTAGTCACAAATATGAAAAAATCACCAACCTCTAAGCCGCCACATTTGAAGGCAAAATCCCCAAACTCCGATCACCTTGGCCGTCGGATCAACATACCACCTTGAAACCCTCATTGCCCTCTTCACAACTCATCTAACCACCAGCCCCTACTCAGACATATTTGACCGGAATCGAGCTACAAACTTCACCACATGAAATGCGGTCAAACGTTAAAATCACGCTGTCCGACCACCTTTCTGGCCAAAACATACCACCAGCCAACTCCCCTACTCAAGACGGCCTCACCATGCAAACAATTTAGCCCACACAGCAATGATAAGATCTGAATTTCAAATTGAAAGCTGCTCGTCGCGACTATCACGACACCGCACTAGTTTTTCTCCAATTCTAAAGCCACCGTGATGACCTATGGTGGCGGGCCACCTGGGTTGGGTGATCCATCACCTGCGCACCTAACTCGGCTATGGGTCCCCTTCAATTTGGCTCCAATCATCTTCAATTTGGGTTGGAAATGTTCGCTGGTGCGAACTCGCAAGCGTAGCTATTGGACTGTTTTTCTTTGAAATTGGTGGTTGTTGGTTGCTTGTTGGAGGAAATTATTTACATAAGTAGCTTCGACTTTATGAGGGGAGTCGACTAATGGTGGATTCCAACCGGTTGGGTGGCCGACGGCGAGTTGTGGGCGATTAACCGATTTTCAGACTGTGATTTTTGAATTTGATTTTCGGCCAAATTACGAGTTATGGGGATTTCTTGGTATGTAGTTGTAGAGTGTAATGAGGAGGACATGTTGGAACCAATATCTGACGGTTTGGACGGTCGGGAGTCGCCCGAAAAATGAGCTCATGTATTCGGCTAAAATGGAGCAAAAGAGATTTTTTTGTTCTTTTTAATATTTTTATAAGTTTTCGATTAATTTGCATTTTTTAGAAATTTAGGAGTAAGATTGAAAATTACTCTTTATTTTTCTTTTCTTTTGTGTTTGTTTTATTTCAATAGAAGGGTAAAATGGTAAAAAATGACTTTTTGCGCCAAAAATTGGAAAGGTAAGGACGTTCTGCACCAAGAAATGAAAGGTAGGGACGTTTTACGCTAATTACCCTAAATTTTAGTACAAATCAAAATTAATAAATAATTTTAATAACATATTTTATGGAATTTATAATTTTTTAACTTTTATCAAAATCTACTAAAAATATGATTTTAATCCCACCAAACAAGGACAAAATCGCAATAAATTTGAATTTTTTTCTCTTCTCTTATTCTCTCACGACTCTCTCCTTCATGCGTTTTTACCAAAACCTTAACCTTGCTAGTTTTTTTAAAATTTGTCTATAATCTTTCTACAAATTATCACATTCACTACAAATCTTCACTTTTCAGTTAATTTTCAACAAATTAGAACTTAAATTTGCATTTTTTCCAATCAAATTGTGTATATGGAATGTGTCTGAAGTAATTGTGTTCAATTTGACTTATATTTAAAAAAATTGTGTTTATTTGATTAATTATTAGTATTGAATATAATTGATTCTTTGTATCAAATATACTATAAGTTCTTTAAACTTAAATATACATTGTGATGAGCAAAATATTAATAAAATAATTGTTTGAAATCAAATGAATGAAAATGATGAGCAAAATATGAATGAATGAATGTTTTTAAAGTATAAATATGCGTTTTCTCGGGTCAAGTATAAATTATTTAAAAATTAAGAACAAATTATTTAATTTATACACAATTTGATTGTGCCCCTCAACTTAAAATATGTACGTCCACCCTTGGTCGTGGCTATGGAGGCAGTGGACGTGGTGGATATGGTGGTGGTGACCGTGGCCACTGAAGTTTCTGTGCTTCTAATGGAAACTGGAATTAAATCTCTTTGATTACTGCATTTAAATTAGTAATTTTAATTGTTGCTTGTTATAGTTTATGGTCTCTTGGTACCGTCTTTATTGAATTATCCATTTTAGTTTTACTTTGTCATCTAGTGGTAGTTTTGCAGTTGCAAATGGCGGTGCAAGTGGTGGTAGGAGACCTGATCGTTGCGCGTAGTGGCGATAGTTTTAAGTTTTTTGGGTGGTTACTTCATCTTCTGATCTACTTAGCGGGATGATTTTTGTTGGTGGTGGTTGGTGGTGAGGTAGTATGGCATTCAGTGTGCCTGTGATGGTGGAGTGGGATTGTTGGAAAGTTCTAACATAATTGGGGCCACACGTAATGTATTAAAATGTGTAGTGCTATTATTTAAAGTTTATTAGTCAATTAAAGTGATCTACTAAAGATGAATTTTGACTAATTGGTATTAAGTTTCATGGAACTAAAGTGTAGAGACCGGATATTTGTTTCAAATTAATGAGGGGCTGATTTGAATCAAATGAAAGATAATGACCATTCATTATCTTTTTCCTATTAGAGGGGTCAAGGTCTCCAATTGTTGGTGTTCTTCAAGCTTCTTTACATCCCCATCAATGGAGAGCAAATTTGATAAGGAGATCACCAATCAATTGGAAGATCATAACCAATTCCGGCGAAGAATTAGACACCTATGGATCTATGGTTCAAGGTACGCTTCCGTTTTCATTTTGATATTCTCATTACTTTCAACATGGATGATTACAATGTTGATTATTGATTGTTTTAGATCAATAATCCTTAATATATTTTCTATCAAGTGTTATCATAGCTGATCCATTGTTGAATTCTTGAGAAATTAATTTTGAAATTTTGAATTCTATGGATTTTTGATTTTATATTATGAATTTAGAATTTGGAAATCATTATATGAAATTATATGGATTTCGGAATAATTAAGGTTTTTCTTCATAAAATTCGGATTTTGAAATAAAGATTGGATTTTTAGATCTGTTGGATTTATAGATCTGTTGAAGACAATAAAGAATTTCGGTTTAAAAAAAAAATTTGGGTGTCGGCAGCGTGGAGACGCTGCTGTAACAGCAGGGTCCTCGCGCTGCTGCCAGCAGCGTTTCCCGCTGCTGGGTGGCGGGAGTTCGGCATCCCCGGCTACTTTTGGCCCTTGGCGACGCCGCCAAGGGTGAAAGAGGAAGATCAAAGGGATTCTTCCATTAAGGTTTTCGGTTTGGAAGTTGTGGGGGCGGGGGCATGTGTTGTAAATTGGATGAATTCAGGTCCTTGGTTGCAATTTAATATTAGGGTTGCAATTTAATATTAGGGTTACAATTTTAAGTTTCAACCCCTAAAGTTTAAAGTTAATTCAAGTTGGGCCTTGAGGTTATGGGCTTTAATAACTCAACCCCTGAAGTTTAAAGTTTTGGTTATTAAGCCCCCCATAAAGTTAAAATTCATCCAATTGGGCCTTATAAAGTTCTGGGTTTAATAATTTAGCCCCTAAAGTTCTGAAATTGATTAATTTGGGCCATTTAAGTTCTGAATTTTGTAATTAAGCTCCTGAATGTTCATAATTGATTTAAGTTGGCCCCTAAAGTTTCTAAAAATTGTTTTTTGACTTCTATACTTTCCAATAATTTATTTATTGACCCATAAAGTTTTGAACTATTAAGTTTTGGGTCCCTAAAGTTTTCTATAATTTATTATTGGTCTCTAAAGTTTTGAATTAATTAATTTTGACCCCTAAAGTATTGAATTATTAACCCTTAGGCTCTTAAAGTTTCAAGATAAATACAATTAAGTATTCCGCTTTTCAAATTTTGGTATAAAGGACTCATTTGAGTATATAATATTCGAAAGTGAATTGATTGAAACAATATGTTGCCAAAGCAACCTCTCTTGTGGAAATTAATTAACTTAGAATATTAGAATGAATTTGTGTGTATATTTGTTCATGCGACTATTAGTCGGCCCAAAGGAAGGTTAATATTTGGCCGAATTGTATGCACATTTGTGGTGGTAAACATGTGACAATTATAAGGCTTCCATGTGAATAATAAATCAATCCAAAGATGAGTTTATTATTTGACATGATTTATTGTCAATGTTTGATCACTACATCAAGAGTACCACTTACAGTTAATATTACTGTCCAAAGACTTGATATTAATGATGTGCTAGGTATCTTGAGAGGGAACGTACCATTATTTGAATAACTTAATTGTTTATACGGATTCCAATGTGAACATGTTTATTGGGAATAAGTTCTCTATTTAATTAATCCATCCACTTCTGCTATATCTGTTAACATCAACTCCATTCCAGTGCTAAATCAAATGAACTTCAAGTATTGGAAAGAGAACATATTAATTGTTCTTGGCTGCAAAGATCTAGATCATGCGCTTCGGATTGAGCAACCTGTTTATCTTATGGAAGAAAGTTCATCTGATGGAAAAGGGAACTTTGAGAATTGGGATCGCTCAAATCGCATGAGTCTAATGATCATCAAGCCCGGCATTCTGGAAGCCTTTGGAGGCACAGTTTTTGAACAAGTATCTAATGCCAGTGATTTCTTGCCGAAATGAGAAACGTTTTGCGAAAAACGATAAGGCTGAAACAAGCACGCTTTTGCAAAGCTTGATTTCAATAAAGTATAAAGGCAAAGGAAATATAAGGGAGTACATCATGAAGATTTCTCACATTGCTTCTAAGCCTAAGGCACTAAAGCTCGAGCTGTCTGATGACTTGCTCTTATATTTGGTATTCATTCCGCTTCTTGCACAATTCTGCTAATTAAGGGCAGTTACAACTGTCAAAAGGGGAAAGTGAACTCTTAATAAGCTCATTTCCATATTATGTGCAAGAAGAAGAAATACTAAAGCAAAATGAAACTGACATTACTCACTTGACAAGTACTTCTAAGGATAATAAAGAATAACAAAGCTGCATTCAGTTCGATTTAAAATAAACAGCAAAAGCCTGATAATGATAAATGTTGCTGTAACTTTTGTGAAAATCTGGGATATATAAAGAGAGACTGTACTAAATATAACGCTTAGCGTGTAAAGAAAAGTGCACTTCTCATTTTGGTTTGTTTTGAGGTAAATTTAATGTCAATACGTAGACACACTTAGTGACTATATTTCGGTACTACTATTCAAATAAGTGTGTATATGCGGGGTTGTCTGATGTGCCAAAATCAATTGATGCTGAAAGATTCATCTATGTGGGGTGATGGCAAATCAGTTAAGGTTGAGGCTATATTAACTTTAGGTTATCATTAAAGGCTGGTTATTATTTGAATTTGAAAGAGACATTTGCGGTACCGTCTTTTAGACGAAATTTGGTTTCTATTTCTACATTGGATAAATTTGGTTACTCTTGTTCAATTTAAAATAGTCAGGTTGATCTCTTTCTGATAACTTATATCAGTTTAATACAGTTGTCTCTTATAAAGAAATCTTGTATGTGAATCCGCATGGTATTGAACATAAATTAACCAATGAGAATTCTGCTTTGTTTTGGCACAAGCCATAAGGTCACTTCTCTCAAAAGAGAATGAAAAATCTTGTGTTAGAAGGAATTCTTGATTCCTTATTTTTCAGACTTAAGTGTTAATATCAATTGCATTAAGGAAAAAATAAACAAACATAAGGAGATTAAGTACCATATGACTTCGGACGTCTTAGAACTAATTCATACGGTTATCTGTAGACCATTTCCTACGGTTTCTTGGAATGGTCAACAGTCATTTATTAAGTTCATAGACGAATTTTCTTACCATGGCTACATATATCTCATTTATTTGGAATCCCAAACATTGGACATGTTCAAGACATACAAGACTGAGATTGAAAATCAACTCAGTAAAAGAATTCAGTAAGTCAGATCTTATCATAGTGGTGAATACTATGATAGATATGACGAATCAGAAGAACAACGTCCAAGGCCTTTTGCTAAAATTCCTAGAGGAATGTGGAATCATTCCACGATACATCAGAATCCTTCTAGTAAAGATCAGTAAAGACTACAGCTTAAATTCTGAACACAGTTCCAAATAAAGCAATTTTTAAGGGGTTACAATATTTTTTAAAGATCCCACTATCAAGTCAATTTTCAAACGGAAAATGTTCGGTTCCTTGATGATGTAGAGTTTGCGGGAGGAGATAAAGTTGTAAGGGTAATGATTTTGTCTTGAATGAAGTATGTGTATATATTTCTTCTGTTGCAATTGACAATGATCAGGTTCATGGACAAATTCTTGCTCCAGATCTTGTTCAAGAAGCGATTTCGGATCAAGACTTCATTACAAAATCCCCTATACACAATCAAGAGATTGTTCCAGAAATTCAAACTCAACAACCTTAAGAACAAACATCATTAAGGAAATCCACTATAAAAGGGAGAAAGATAATTCTGGATGTTTTTATAGTCTCTCTCCAATAAAATAAGGATGACATGTATTGGTGAAAGAAGATCTGATCAATCAACTTTCATCAAATAATGCAAAGTAATAACTCTCAAAAGTGGATTGATGCCATGAATAAGGAGTATAAGTCTATACAAGACAATAAAGTTTGGGATCTTGTCCCATTACCAGAAGGTGCGAAACTCATTGGTTGCAAATGGATATTTAAAACCAAAAGGGATTCGAATGGTAATGTGAAAAGATATAAGGCTCGTCTTGTGGTTATAGACTTTATTAAAAAAGAAGACATTGACTACAAAGAGGCTTTCTCTCTAGTTTTAACGAAAGACTCTTTCAGGACAATTATGGCACTTGTTGCACATTTTGATCTTGAGCTACAATAGATGGATATTAAGACGACGTTTTTCAATGGTGACATTGATGAAACAATCTATATGGTACAACCAGAAAACTTTGTGTCAGGAGACCTAAAGAATATGGTTTGAAAATTAAAGAAATTCATCTATGAGCTTAAGTGAGTTTCCCGTTAATGGTATCACAAGTTTCATCAAGTAATTGTTTCATTTGGTTTCGAGATGAATGTTGTTGGTGATTGTGTGTATCACAAGTTCAGTGGGAGTAAACGTATTTTCCTGATTTTGTATGTTGATGACATATTGCTTGCCACTAATGATATAGACATGTTGCATAAAACTAAGAGATTTTCATCAAGAAGTTTTAAGATGAAAGATCTTGGTGACGTCTCTTTTGCATTAAAGATTTGGATACATCGGGATTACTTTTGAGGTATTCTTGGATTGTCACAAAAGAGCTATATCGATAAAGTATTTTAAAAGGTTTGGCATGCAGGACTGTAAATCAGTTGATACCCCTATTGATAAGGGAGACAAGTTTAGTCTCAATTAATGCTTCAGGGATAAATTTAAAGAAAATGAAATACGTAAAATTCTCTATGTTTCAACAATTGAGAATTTAATGTATAGTCATGTTTATACACATCCGGATATAGCATTCATTGGAATGCTAGACAGATATTTAACTAAATTTCGGGATGGAAATTTGGAAAGCAGCCATAAGGTTATTCAGTGTTTATAGAGAACTAAAGATTACATGATCACATTCAAGAAAATCAGACCAATTGGAGATCGTTGGATAATCTGATTATGATCATGGAATTGACTGCAAAATATTGTCACTGGGCTGCATATTTTGGATGGAATTGAAAGGCCATTTAAGTTAAGTTATTATGTGACAATAGCAGTCTTGTATTCCAACGGGAACATGACGATGTCAAAGTCTAAAGACATTAAGTTCCTAATTGTTAAGGAAAGAAATCAGAGTGGTTAGATTTCTATAAAGCATATAGAAACAAACTCTATAATCATGAATCCATTTACTAAATGAATACCACCCAAGGCCTTTCATGAGTATATTGCTCACATGAGTGATTCATCTTTTGATGATATGCCAGTCCAGTGGGAGTTTGTATTTGGATGTTGTCTGTTTTATACACATATTTTATCTATGGATATTCGGTTAATTTCAAAAATAAAGTATTCAGTTCAGTTCCACTCTTACTAAAGTTTATGGTTGATCTCACTTAAAAAATAAGGTTGGATCAGTTGGAAATAGACATGGTGGATCACATAACATGTAATTTCCATGCTACACTTCCATGATTGATCTATGTCATTTGGTTATATGGGTATACGTGACCATTGATGGATTTAGTCAAAGTGTGACGAAAAGCGCTTTGATCCTGATGGACGAAATTGTTTGCAATACCCATAATAATAATAATAATAATAATAATAATAATAATAATAATAATAATAATAATAATAATAATAATAATAGCAAAAATTTTGAGCTCATAAGGTTGTGCACATTTGAAAGGTTACACGTTTGGCCCAGTGGGAGATTGTTGGAAAGTTCTAACATAATTGGGGCCACACGTAATGTATTAAAATGTGTAGTGCTATTATTTAAAGTTTATTAGTCAATTAAAGTGATCTACTAAAGATGAATTTTGACTAATGTGTATTAATTTCCATGGAATTAAAGTGTAGAGACCGAATATTTATTTCAAATTAATGAGGGGCTGATTTGAATCAAATGAAAGATAATGACCATTCATTATCTTTTTCCTATTAGAGGGGTCATGGTCCCCAATTGTTGGCGTTCTTCAAGCTTCTCTACATCCCCATCAATGGAGAGCAAATTTGATAAGGAGATCACCAATCAATTGGAAGATCATAACCAATTCCGGCGAAGAATTAGACACCTATGGATCTATGGTTCAAGGTACGCTTCCGTTTTCATTTTGATATTCTCATTACTTTCAACATGGACGATTACAATGTTGGTTATTGATTGTTTTAGATCAATAATCCTTAATATATTTTCTATCAGGGATTTGTAACTAATTATTTAAGTGATTGTGACCAATAAAATGGTTAATTTGTGATTGAGACTAAGCCTCTGTTTGATCCACATTATTTTTCTCATTTTCATTTCTTTACTAATTTTTAACCACACATTTTTTAATAAAATAATATTTTCCATCAAATCAATAACTTTTTCTTCTTTTTCAATCACATATTCCCCATCACATCACTTCAAAAAAATGTATTATCTCATTTTAATATGTACCAAACACACTCTAAATTTATAATTGTAACTTATAATTTGTTAAGTTATGATCAATTAATTTGATAATGTTTTATTGAGAAATAATTTGTAACTAATTAATTTGATAATTTGTGACTTATGAAATTTGTGATTTGTGGCTAAAAAAATAAGTCGTAATCAATTAATTTGGTAAATTGTAATAGAAAATAACTTATGATCTATAAAATTTGTGATTTGTGACTGTGACATTCTATGATTGTAACTAGTACGTAACTTTGATCATAAACTGAATAATATTGTGGTTTTAATATATTTAATTAACAAATTTTGAACCATGACCTGGTTTTTGAAATTTTAAAGCAAAATTTCTTAATTTTGAAATTGTATCTTGTAACTACCTTAAATATGTATTGTTCCTCTAAAAAATACCAATTTTCTTAAATCATAACATTTGAGTCAGTTCATTAGATGGTCTGTAATACTAAACAAGCCGTACTAGGCAATGTTTTAAAAAGAACATAGGAGTCCAATTTTATGCTTTTTTACGCATATAGACTCTAGTTCAAATCGCACTCAAAGGTAGAATATTTTCCATTTTTATAGCAAATTCTATACGAAAAGAAAAAGCTTGAATATTAGTCTTGTCGTGTAGTCATGCTTTATAGTTCTTAGAACACTGTTATTATATTGGTTTATTTAAAGTTAAACGTAAGTTAAAGAACGGTTAAGCTTGCTTTAATTATTACGATGTCTTCCAACTTAATTCTAACGTGATTTTTTTTATTTTTTTTTAAGAATCAATTTCTTAACTATAAATACTTATTTTATAAGTCTTCAAGCAATCTCCGCTCGGTCACATAATATTTATTGTTTTTAATTTAACTTGCATTGAATATTCAAAAAATGAAAAACATTTGACTAAGTTTTTGCCCCTTATTTCTCTTAGCATAAATTTTGGACGAAATTCATTGTCAAGGATCGTATGCGTTAATTAATGGAAGATAAAAGAAAAGAATACGTTGAAAAAAAGTTAAGGATGTAACGTGACAATAAAATAAATGTTAATAATTTTTAATGCAATTAAAATGTGATGCAATTATAAGAAAATATGATATTAACATAATTAGACATATGCTCGATCCTCATCCAAATATCTTGACAACAATGCGAAACTGAGGATGCGATTCTTTCGTAAAACTCTTATCATGCTACAAGTCTTTTTATTTGACAACACAAATTATTTAGTTTTCGATTTATTTTACACTAGCAAGTCAAAATCTCAAATTCGTTTAAATTAGGTCTCAATTAAATTGCTGTCGTGTTTGCTCTGAGAAAATCTACGAAACGCGACTTATTTAAAATTCCGTCTCTCTTTTGCTTTCTCATAAACACACAGCTCTCCTGAACAGCTTGTGCTAATTTTTTCCAGGCGACGCGAGAAAATAATTTGTTAATTTCGAGGGATTTCCTGAAAATCTGACGTTCTGGTATGACTTTCCCTTTTTTTTTTAAATTCTTTTATTAATATTGGGCATTAATTGTGAATTTAATTTCTTGATTTTGGTCCGAATGAAAGCATATTGTACACTTCACATTTTTTTTCCTTCTTCTTTTTTGTTGGGGTTTTTCCTTTAACTCGTACTGTAAGTTGGGTTTGAAGAACGACGGCAATTATGAAGTGTTAAATAGTTAAATGAAAGTATAATCAAGATGGAATTATTTTCTAGGAAAAAAAAAGATCTTTTAAATGAATGAAGAGTTCAACTTTAATTTGCATTGATTTGGCAACTAATTGAAATTTCCTCGGGTTACTGAAGGGGAATTTTGTATTTGTTTTGAAGGGGCTTTTTATTGTGTGGTAAATGAATGGCGTATGATGATTTTGTAATCTAACACCAAGTTCTCTTATATAGGCATTTTTTTATTTGAATTGAAGTAATGAATTGAACTAACGAATTGTGGAGCTAATAATTGGCTTTTGGTTTGAGTACTATTTCTTATTGCTGTGATTACTTTGGAGAATGCCTATGTCCCATTTGATTAAATGCTTCAGAAAAATGCTGAGTGATTTTTTTTTTTAGAATCATATACTCCCTCCATCCCATCCCATTTATATAGACTGACCTTCCTTATTTTCTTGTTTCTTTATATATATATATATATATATATATATATATATATTTGTCATTTATTATTATACCATTATTTAATTTGCCTAATTATAACCAATTTTCCCTAATTAATCTTGAAATTGATTTTTTTTTTTAATTTACCTACTCCTTGGAATCATCCAAATATAACACACAGTTCTCAGAGAGAGTAGAGTTTAAGTGGATCATAGAATTACCCACAATTATTTTTAAATACTGCTACTATTTGTTGACAATTAAGCTCCTGTTTGGTCGCTATTAAAATTAAAATTTATTTTTATATCCTTCTTATCAACGACACATTTTCCAATAAAATAATATTACAAGTAAATCCAAAAAATTTTCATTCTTTTTTATCTACATATTCTTCAAAAAAATTACTATTCCAAAATATATATATTTTTTTAAATTCTCTAAATAAGGGTAAACTAGTGTTTTTTTTTTTTTTTTTTTTTTTTGCGAAAATTGCTTTTTGAATAACATTAAATAAAATTTCTTAATCCGTGTGGAAAAACAAAATAAGCCTATCTAAATGGGATAGTGGGAGTAATAATTTTAGGTGTTGAAGGCTTCATTGATGATCTTTCTAGCTTTAGCCTGTTCTCACTGATTTAATGTGAATATCAGCTCATTATGAAGTTTTAAGCACTTTTTTTGCTATATGTACAAGTGAAAACTTGTTCTCCGATAATGTATTTTCAGATTTTAGAAATGTACTAAATAGCAATGTTACTTCTTGATTTTTGTACAGTCTCAACTCTTGAGGAGATTGCAGCTGTGTGACTTTCAGAATAAGAATAGAAAATCAGCACTTACTTTGTAAAGGATTCCAGGAATCTTTTGGGCCTGACTAGTAATAGAAACCACTCGTTAGATTCGAAACCTTATAAATTTTGGATAAATTTCTGTCATTTCCTGCAGCAGTCTCCTGTTGAAACAGATTTAAGAATTATGTTTTTCTTTGGAGCTATTGAGGCTTGATAGCTACTTATCCAAAATTTGGTAATCATGAAAACACTCGTGTCTTTTGGCGTGTTGTAAACAAGTATGAAAATGCTGTAAAATTTTTCCTGAGATTGGTCTCAGTTGCACTCTGTGGCTACTGTTGCATCTAATCTTATTTTCCAGGAACAGTGGAAACCAAGTTGTAGTAATGTCCTGCATTGTTATCGGCTTGTGACCGTTCTCTATAACCAAGGGAAGTGTAGCAAGTGGCTTTTCCATGGACAACTTGGAAGATGAAAAAGATGGTGGCTTTGAAGCTTCCATTCCCAAGGAATTAGGCCATCCTATAGCATCTAATGGTACCAAATTTGTAGATGAAGTTCTTAATGGTCCAAACGAACTTTGCTTGGAGAATTTTCGCATGGATAAACATGTATTCTACAAGCTGTGTGATATGTTACAAACCAAAGGGCTACTACGTCACACAAATAGAATCAAGATTGAGGAGCAGTTAGCAATATTTATGTTCATAGTTGGTCATAATCTACGGACTCGAGCAGTTCAGGAGCTCTTCAGATACTCAGGTGAAACCATTAGTCGCCATTTCAACAATGTTCTGAGTGCAATTATGGCTGTTTCATTAGATTTCTTCGAGCCTCCGGATTCTGTAGTTTCACAAGAAATTCGCGAAGATCCTCGTTTTTTCCCTTATTTTCTGGTAATGTTAATTCTGATAAACTTCAATTTTGTTTGGTTTCTTTTCCTGAAATTCATTGGCTTATATTTTACAATTTTCAACTAGAACTGTGTTGGAGCAGTTGATGGCATACATTTTCCAGTGACAGTAGGTGTAGACGAGCAAGGACCTTTCCGAAATAAGAATGGTTTTCTTTCGCAAAGTGTTTTGGTAGCATGCTCATTCGACATGAAATTCCATTATGTTCTTGCTGGTTGGGAAGGCTCTGCCCCAGATATGCGGGTCCTAAATTCAGCTCTAACTAGGCGTAACAAACTCGAAGTACCTGACGGTATGTTCATCTTCAACAGCGACGTTGCTTTAGCGCTTAAGAAACATTGAAATGTAATTGATTCCTTTTTCTTAAAGAACACGTTTATCTGATTAATTATATCATCGAACAGCTCCAACAAAAGAAATCTTTTGATGTTTCTGCTAATATCATTTCTGAATCATTTATGGATTAACTTGTGTCCTTTCTCCCTCATCTTTCTAACCAAATAGTATCTTGCAATTTCTTTAATGTGTATGTGAATTATAAAGTGATAATTAATTTCCATGATGGGCATTTGATGTATGAACCCCTAAAGTGTTCTGCATATTTATTGGAAATAACATTACAATACAGGTAAATATTACCTCGTGGATGGCAAATATGCAAATGTCCCTGGGTTCATTGCTCCATATCCTGGAGTCTCTGACAGTCATCTTGAGTTTGGTGGTAGCTTCCACCCACGAGATGCTAGAGAGCTCTTCAATCAGCGGCATTCCATTTTGAGCAATGTTACTGATCGTACTTTTGCTGCCTTGAAAGAACGTTTTCCTATTTTGATGTCGGCTCCTCCTTACCCTTTGACAACTCAAGTGAAGCTAGTTGTAGCAGCATGTGCCCTACACAATTACATTTGTGGAGAGAAGCATGATGACTGGATTTTTCAAATGTATGAACAGGAATCCGTGTTACAACTTGAAGATCCAATGCCACCTCTAGAAATTGAACAGCCACTTGTACCTGCTGAAACACAACTTTCGGACATCCCTTTTGTAACAGAAGAATTAGAAGATGCTTCACAATTGCGAGATTCTATTGCAACTGAGATTTGGAATGATTATATTCGAGATTATGCTATTATCGATAAGGTTGTATAGTCTGGGTAATCAGTTAGCAAAAAAAAACTCATTTTTGTTATTGAAATCTTTTATTGTTGCAGCCCTATGAAGTTTGACAATTTTGTGCCTAACATATATAAATGGATTTTCCCTTCTTTTTTGTGAAGTTGTCGTTTTCATCTTTAAACAAAGACTGATTTAGGGCTTGCTTTTAAATACTTGCAAGCAGGATCTTACACAATGTGTGGATAATAAGTGGGTAGTAAGTTGTGAGTTTCGCAAAAGGTACGGATAAGAAGTATGTTTGACAAGTTTAAAAGAAGTTGAACAGTGTCGAGCAAGCTCTTACTCGTCTCGTCTATGCGAAACTTGGCTGCCGCATGTTAGCATTGCGTGCCTAACAGTAAGGAAGTTCCCCAGGGCAGGGAAATTAGATTTGAAGTCTACAGTTTATGGTTAAGACTGCTTTACTGCTTACAGAAATAGGTACATTCACTCAGAATGTAATTCTCAAGCTACTCAGTTACTGAAACTTGATTTTAGTTTAGCATACGATGAAGCTGTATTGTCCAATATTTGTTTTACTGCTCGGAGATGTTAACTATGGTACTTGTAGCTTTATTCCCTGTGGCCCATAAGTTTGCATCATTTCTAGCTGTAGATAGGATCTTGGTTCGTTTGTTGAATTTGTTGGAAAAAATGGGAAATTGGTTGACTTTGGCATGAATTTTGAGTGAGACCCACTTGGCTATTTTGGAAGATAAAGATTGATTTGTATTCTCCTCCGTGAGTATATCGAAATCATATATTTACTTGTCAAAATTGATACTCGGGTGAATGATAAATTAAAGCTCAAAGTGTGCCACTTAAAAAGAGTTTATATTGGTGGGAAAACTAAAAAGGAGTTTATCTCATATAGGAAGTGGATGAAAACAAAAACCACTTTATAAAGAATTACACTTTAGAATGTGTAGCATAAAGGCTCTTTTCACGTGCGCGTGCAGGTGAGGGTGCAAATCATGGACAGAAATAGGCTTCGAACCTTGAATTTGTGTGCGGGTGCGACCTGTGTACACGAATGTCGGATTGAAAGGAGCGAAATTGGCCCTTAGGAGTGTTTGAAACAGTTGAAACTCCTGTGGTAATCCGTAATTACTACGAAGTGAATGGACAAGTTACAAGATCGTAGGAATTTCGAAAGCAGAGATTTCCAGTTCAAGTCGGGCTGAAAACTCTAGTTTAGCATGTCTTAAAGGGTGTACTAGATTGAGGTTGTAACCCAGTGATACTAAATAGCATTACTCTTAATCCATTAGTATATAATGAATTACCCACTTTCACATAATGCGTGGAGCTCACGTGTATTTAAAAATTTTGACAATGTGGTCCCCACCCTCATTGTGAGTAGTAGGTAAAAGATTCGATAAAAAAATTCGGTACATGTAACATGATCCTTTATGAAACAGTTGAAACTCTTGTGGTAATTGCCACGAAGTGAATGAACAAGTTACAAGAGCATAGGAATTTCGAAAGCAGAGATTTCCAATTCAAGTCGAGCTGAAAAGTCTAGTTCAGCATGTCTTAAAAGGTGTACTAGACTGAGCTTGTAATCCTAGTGAGACTAAATAGTATTACTCTCAATCCATTTGTACATAATGGATTGTACATAATGAATTACCCATTTTCACATAATGCGCGGAGCTCGCGTGTATTTAAAAATTTCGACAATGTGGTCCCCACCCTTATTGTGAGTAGTAGGTAAAAGTTTCGATAAAAAAATTCGGTACATGTAACATAATCCTTTATGTATATACCACTATGTACAAAATGATGTATAAATAGCATTAAAATTAGGAATTTTACTTCTTGTACATAAAAAAAATATAAATAAACGGATACACGTGGGGGGAAAATATTGAATAAAAAAGTTGATTGTATTTTAAATTGACAAACGATAGATTGACATGTAGCATTATGTAATTCATTATGCAAATCTTGATGTACACGTAGCAAG